>SNQJ01S0206408.1:0-16375 GCA_010110895.2 Picea sitchensis | reverse complement strand
TACTATGAAGGAGATTGAAAAGATGGAACCTTCTTTTTTATACTTCCAAGAGAGAGCATGTTCTACCACATTCTCATTGTCTTTCTTATAAATTATCTCATATCCATATCCCAACACTTTAGTGGCCCATTTTTGTTTCTCAATGGAAGAAATCATTTTCTCCAAGGAGTATTTCAATATGAAATGATCAATTTTAATACGGACAAGTTACACAAATAGGTATGCATGCTAGATATCCACATCACGAAATATAACCATCATCTCCTTTCAATAAGTTGACTTCCCCCAAGTGCCTCTCACATAATTGTTTTCTAGTAAAATCAATGGTCATCCCTCTTTCATGAGTAATGCTCCAATTCCTTTACCCTAGGTGTCACATTCCAAGACAAAAGTATAGATGATGTTGGGTAGAACGATTACTATGGTTTTACACATAACATTCTTCAAGTCTAGAAAGGCCTATTTAACTACATCATTCCAACTAAAGTAATTTTATTTTAGTAAGGTTGTGAGCGGAGCTTCAATCTTACCATAGTTCCTTATGAACTTTATATAATAACCACTGAGACTGAAACCTCTTAAAATTTTAAGAGTTTTGAAGTGAGGCCACATCTCCTTTCAATAAGTTGACTTCCCCCAAGTGCCTCTCACATAATTGTTTTCTAGTAAAATCAATGGTCATCCCTCTTTCATGAGTAATGCTCCAATTCCTTTACCCTAGGTGTCACATTCCAAGACAAAAGTATAGATGATGTTGGGTAGAATGATTACTATGGTTTTACACATAACATTCTTCAAGTCTAGAAAGGCCTATTTCGCTACATCATTCCAACTAAAGTAATTTTATTTTAGTAAGGTTGTGAGAGGATCTTCAATCTTACCATAGTTCCTGCAACTTGGCATAATAACCATCAGACCTAAACCCTAAAATTTTTAAGAGTTTAGAAGCAGCCAATCCCTTCATCATTTCAATTTCCTCTCTGATCCACATGCACATCACTGAAATAATATGACCCAAATATTCCACTTCATATACACCAAAACCACATTTAAACCACTTAAGAGAGAGGTGATTATCAAAAGGTAGTTGTAATATCTAATCCATATGGGTGTCATGGGATTGTCAATTTTACTATATAATCAATATGTCATATAGAAAAAGGCAAGGACTAGATGATGCATAAAGTGTTTAAATATTTTTTTCTTCGCATTTCTAAGGTGGAAGATACATCGGGTAGCGATAAAGGAATATCCTCACACCTTCATATGAATTTCATAATATCCCAATAGGATATCGAGCTTGGTGAATAATTTAGCACCTTGGATCTCATCCATAAGGCGATTAATGGCTAGAATGGGAAACTTATCATTGACTATGAATTCTTTCTTGAGGATTGTGATGACCAATGAATGGTAAGGGTTGGTACTTGGGAAAATGACATGATTGCATATAAACTCTCGAACTATATTTTCTACAAATGGATGGTGATACAAGAATACATTAAGTGGGAGGCTACCTAGCATGAGCATAATCTAATGATATTTCTCACTTCTTAAGGGTGGTAGTCCTTAGGAAGGTTCAAATACATATTGGTTTTTGGACAAGATTAACTACATTTCGAAAGGAATTGGTTGAGAAGGTGTATCAAGGGATTGAACACAAGGAATTGGGCCACAATGACAAAGTTACCCCTATTAATAATACTTTACATACAATGGGAGTTGATGATCTTTAAAGAGTAGTCAGGATTCCTTTCTGAAAGTGTAGTTATGCCCATTTCACTATAATCTCGTGTATAAGTCACATAAATACACAATGATGATACATAATTGATCAAGGTGGATGGCCATCGACATCCACCTTTCCACTAAATCAATGTTTAGCTTCAGGGTTTTGACAAACCATGATATTCACCCTTTTGATGGGGAATGTAATGTAATTTCATCTACATTTGTTAAGTAAAACCATCATGTAGTGATTTCCTAGCAGTATTATATGCATTCCTATAATGTCAATGCAGTAGATCCAATCCGAAATTTGTGCTAAGCATGCTTGGGATAGAGTAGTATCGAGATTAGTGACCTCTTGGGGAGCACTAGTTTTCTACATGCCCATGGAATTTTTTAAACTTATACCAATTTATCGCACATCCATCATGGGAATTATTCTCCTCCTCACTCTCTCATATAATCGAGGTGAAGGAATTCCTTTGATCATTGCAATGGAGTGTGATTTAATCATATATGAGTGTGATTTGAATCCAATTTGGACACATCCTCTTGTTCTTGAAATTGTTCATCATTAGAATCGTATTAAATTAAACAAGTAAAACCATATAAATTTAATTCCATCTCATCAATTAGCACATCTTCTATTGATACTTTTCATCACCAATCCTTTGTCATGCTGAAAAGATAAGATACTTGATAAATATATTATATTCAAAACCCACCAACACCACTAACCAATATATCTATTTCCTCTTGAAATTAATGATAATAATTTTAAATATAATTTCTTATTATCTTCAACCCCTCGTAAATGGAAGGAGGAAATTACTATGGATATGGAAGGATTTAGCAAAATCTTGATAAATTAGAAATAATATTATATAGAAATATTAGATTGAACGATTATCCCATCATAAGTGAATGGAAGATACTATTAGAACCATGTGAATTTTGGGTGAAACCCTCAAACTTGCATAGAGAACCTAGCTAGAGAAATTCACACAAAGATTGCAAAATAAATCGAGAGAATATTAGAAATAGAGAAAATGATGAATGAATTGCATTACATTACATGAAATACCTCTTACATGGCTAAGGAATGCGCAATAATAGTGATATGGAGTGATTTGAATACTCACTGACAGAAACCAGAGTAATCCTCCATCTAGTCTACTACCTTGTCCTAGTTAACTATCTATGCAATCATCAGCTAACTCAGTCATATGGAGGTGAGAGAAATGCATGCATGCTCGGGATATGTTCCCTCATGGCCACATTCATGTGATATGTTCTCTCTTGGTGAGAAAACTGAGGTGAAATTACAATTGTCGGTGATAAAAAAATGAGGTTTCCATGCATGAGTTGCCTCCACTATTCTAACTAAGTCTAAGTGAGTCAAAACTGAAGAGGAGAGGTGTCCCTATTTTTTAGGAGGAATCCTTATTTTCGGAGAATCCCTTAAAACTAGGGAATACTCATGGGAGATAATATTCTAATCTACCTCAACATTGGACTAGAAAAATTAGGAAAAAGAATTACTATGTAAGTGTGTAATACCTCCAACATCCCCTTGAACACTACTAGGTAATAAAGAATGGGTCCCAACAACAAGGTCATGTTAGGTACCCATTCTATAATGCATATAATGAATGAACACCAAAAAAATGAGGAAAACTCATGGGAAAAACACCCCATCAAAGTAAAATGCATAAAATATGAACAAGGAAAGAAAGACAATTGCTAACCAACTGTGTCCTTCACTCCAAGAACACCTCGCAACTGTGGAAGTTTATGCCTCTGAAGATTTTTTTGAAGATGTAGAGGCTTGTATGGATATGATGAAGTAGATGCATTAGTGAGATGTCCACGAACCACTTTTTCTTATTGGAAATAAGAAGATCCAAATCCCCTTCATCCATGGAAGTATTCCAATATGGATTCCCTTCAACCTCCTCAGACAATGCAGAGGATCAAATGCCATAACCATGTAGAAATGCATGGGCATTACATATTCTATGGTTGTGGGTGCATGCAGATCTCCATCAAGTTGGGATCTCATCCTTCTAGGGTCATCATTATTATCCATAAGATAATTGAATTTCAGTATGATGGACTGTGCCCACTTTTGTCTCCTCGATCCGCTCATCATCTACATGCTCAAGAGATTTTAAATATGATTTTAAAATCAGATTTGAAATTTGATCTAAAAGAGTGGACTCTTCATCTCAAATTTCTAGAGCAAGAGGATGGGCATAAGTATCTCAGATAAAGCTCTTCAGATGCATGCATGGGAGTCTTTTCATGTGTCTCCTGAGATGCTTGTTCTTCTGGTGGATTTTATGTTGGATTTGTTTTGTCAAAATCTTGCATGCATTCTTCACAATATTACTTTATCCCATTGAACCAATTTGTTCCATACTTTGTATGGACTTGAGAGTGATGATTCCTTTACATGATATTGAATTTAAGGAGAAATTTCATATTGTATGCAAGACAAGTCCAAAAAGCCATATCTTGTATGTCAAGGAAATCATTTTTCTTGTCCACATTGTCGGGCTCTACTTATATTTCCATGGTTATTCGATATAATCATGTACATATGAGAAGACATATAATATTTGTATTCCACTTGAAATAATTGTGTGGCATAAGAAGTGATGATGATGGAAATTCCCTACTTTCTAACTGTTGCAATCTTTTGTACCTACAAATAAGTTCCTATGTGTCTTTCTCCTAGCAACAAAAAACTATGCTACCATGTGAAGTTTGGGTGAAACCTTGAAACCTTTGACAAAGAACTTGTCTAGAGAAAATTCACAAAAATCTTGCAAAAAAAAACTAGATAGAAAGAAGCAAGAATGAGAGAAATAATATAATTGTATTAACACTACATGAATGAATTATGCTATCTCTGATACCATGTGAAGTAAATCAATGTTTCTTCATAATCTTTGATATGATGTGAAGTAAATCAATGTTTCTCTTCACAAACTCTGATACCATGTATGAAGCCATGTATTTATCACTCACAAGATCTCATACCATGTGATGTTTGGGAAAAACCCTGAAATATGCACAAAGAACCTAGCTAGAGAAATTCACACAAATCTTGCAAAAGAAACAAAGCAAGAGAAGCAATAATGAGAGAAAAGAATGAATGAATTCTACTAAATTACATAAAATATTGTACATGGATAAGTGAATTCACCCTATATAGGATATAGAGTGATCTGAAGTGCCATAGTAGCGATTTAGAATGATCTAAACACTCACTAGTCCCAAAATCAAAGTAATATGTAACCTAGTTTGCAACCTTCTCGTAGTTAATTTTCCATGCAAGGATTTGTTAAATGAGTCACACATGTGGAAGAGAAAGATTCTAGGATTAGTGACCTCTTGGGGAGCACTAGTTTTCTACATGCCCATGGAATTTTTTAAACTTATACCAATTTATCGCACATCCATCATGGGAATTATTCTCCTTCCTCACTTCATATATAATCGAGGTGAAGGAATTCCTTTGATCATTGAAATGGAGTGTGATTTAATCATATATGAGTGTGATTTGAATCCAATTTGCACACATCCTCTTGTTCCCCAAATTGTTCAAGTATTAGAATCAATTAAATTAAACAAGTAAAAACATATAAATTTAATTCCATCTCATCAATTAGCACATATTCTATTGATACTTTTCATCACCAATCCTTTGTCATGTTGAAAAGATAAGATACTTGATAAATATATTATATTCAAAACCCACCAACACCACTAACCAATATAGTCTTTTCTGAAATTAATGATAATTTTAAATATATACTTCTTATTATCTTCAACCTCCTAAATGGAAGGAGGAAATTACTATGGATATGGAAGGATTTAGCAAAATCTTGATAAATTAGAAATAATATTATATAGCAATATTAGATTGAACGATTATCCCATCATAAGTGAATGGAAGATACTATTAGAACCATGTGAATTTTGGGTGAAACCCCAAACTCTGTACAGAGAACCTAGCTAGAGAAATTCACACAAAGATTGCAAAATAAATCGAGAGAGAAGAAATATAGAGAAAATGATGAATGAATTGTATTACATTACATGAAATACTCTACATGGCTAAGGGAATGCTAATAATAGTGATATGGAGGATTTGAATAATTTTCACCTGACAGAAACCAGAGTAATCCTCCATCTAGTCTACTACCTTGTCCTAGTTAACTATCCATGCAATCATAAGTTAACCGAGTCACATATGGAGGTGAGAGAAATGCATGCATTCTCGGGATATGTTCCCTCATGGCCACATTCATGTGATATGTTCTCTCTTGGTGAAAAACCGGAGGTGAAATTACAATCGTTTCTGCGGATAAAAAAATGAGGTTTCCATGCATGGGTGACCTCCACTATTCTAACTAAAGTCTAAGTGAGTCAAAAATGAAGAGGGAATGTGCCCTATTTTTTAGGAAATCCTATTTTTTCTAGAGAACTCCTTTTAAAACTAGGGAAGACTCCATGGGAGATAAGCAATATTCTCATATACCTCAACATTGGACTAGAAAAATTAGGAAAAAGAATTACTATGTAAGTGTGTAATACCTCCAACATCCCCTTGAACACTACTAGGGTGTAAAATAAAGAATGGGTCCCAAATAACAAGGTCATGTTAAAATTCCATTCTATAATGCATATAATGAATGAACACCGAGAATAAAGAAATAGGGAAAACCATGGGAAAACACCTATCAATAGTAAAATTCATAAAATATGAACAAGGAAAGAAACACAACTGCTAAGCAAATGTGTCCTTCAATCCAAGAAGACCTCAATGGGAAGTTTATACCAAGGAAGATTTTTTGAAGATGTAGATTTACTAGTGAGATGTCTACACATATCCACTTTCTCTTATTGGAAATAAGAAGATCCAAATCCCCTTCATCCATGGAAGTATTTCAATATGGATTCCCTTCATCCTATAAATAGGACCGAGGTTTAGATGCTATAACCATGTAGAAATGCATGGGCATTACATATTCTATGGTTGTGGGTGCATGTGGATCTCCATCAAGTTGGGATCTCATCCTTCTAGGGTCATCATTATTATCCATAAGATAATTGAATTTCAGTATGATGGACTGTGCCCACTTGGGTCTCCTCGACCGCTCATCGTCTACATGCTCAAGAGATTTTAAATATGATTTTAAAATAAGATTTGAAATTTGATCTAAAAGAGTGGACTCTTCATCTCAAATTTCTAGAGCAAGAGGATGGGCATAAGAATCTGTATGTGCCTTCTGAGATGCATGCATGTGAGTCTCTTTTCTCATGTGTCTCCCCGAGATGCTTGTTCTTTTCCTCGGTGGATTTTATGTTGGATTTGTCTTTTCAAAATCTTGCATGCATTCTTCACAATATTCCTTATTATCCCTAATAGAACCTTCAATTTGTTCCATACTTTGTATGGACTTGAGAGTGATGATTCTTTTACATGATATTGAATTTAAGGAGAAACAAACATGCAAATAAGTCCAAGAGCCATATCTTGTATGTTGAGAAATTCATTTTTCTCATCAAAAGAATGATGCTCTACTTATATTTCCATGGTTATTCGATATAATCACGTACATATGAGAACACATATAATATTTGTATTCCACTTGAAATAATTGTGTGGAATAAGAAGTGATGATGATGGAAATTCCCTTCTTTCTAACAGTTGCAATCTTTTGTACCTACAAATAAGTTCGTATGTGTCTTTCTCCTAGCAACAAAAAACTATGCTACCATGTGAAGTTTGGGTGAAAACTCTAAACCTTTGACAAAGAACTTGTCTAGAGAAAATTAACAAAAATCTTGCAAAAACTAGAGAAAGAAGTAAAGAATGAGAGAAATAATATAATTTTATTAACACTACATGAATGAATTATACTATCTCTGATACCATGTGAAGTAAATCAATGTTTCTTCATAATCTTTGATACGACGTGAAGTAAATCAATGTTTATAAGTTTCTCATACCATGTGAAGGAAATAAATTTTTCTCTTCACAAGATCTGATACCATGTGATGTTTGGGCAAAACCTTGTAATATGCACAAAGAACCTAGCTAGAGAAATTAACACAAATCTTGCAAAAGAAACAAAACGAGAGAAGCAATAATGAGAGAAAGAATGAATGAATTTTACAAATTACATGAAATATTGTACATGGCTAAGTGAATTCACCCTATATAGGATATAGAGTGATTTGAAGTGCCATAGTAGCGATCTAGAATGATCTAAACACTCACTAGTCCCAAAATCAGAGTAATATGTAACCTAGTTTGCAACCTTCTCGTAGTTAATTTTCCATGCAAGGATTTGTTAAATGAGTCACACATGTGGATGTGAGAGAAATGCATGCATGCTCAAGATATGTTCCCTCATGACCACATTGATGTGATATGCACTTTCTTGGCGAGAAAGCTGAGGTTAACTTGCAAGTGTTGGTGATAAAATGAGGTTGTCATGCATGAGTTCCCTCCACTATTCTAACCGGCAAAATAGAGTAAAAATCAAGAGGAGAAGCACCCCCACTTTTTTAGGAATATCCTAAAAAATAGGGAATATTTGCGGTGGAGAATATTCTAATCTACCTCAACATTAGAATGACAAACATAGGAAAAATAATTAGTAGTCTAGTGTATAATATCTCCAACAATTAGAACCTGATTTATAACAAGTGATTTGTTGATGCTTGTCATGATGGATAAATCCCTCATAATGATATCATAAAGTTCCCAGATCTGAAATCCTTATTAATGAGTAAGACTCGAATTAAATATTTATTCAACAAGTCAATTTGTGAAATAAATGATTGATTTCCAAAAATTTTCTCAAAGAAATCCCAACAAAAACATTTATAAAGTAGTGTTGTCCTAAGTTTTTCAAATATGTTTTCATATTGTAAAAAAATATATCTTTTATTTCTAATTATATAACAACTAGAATATACACAAAAATAAACTTGAATTAAGCAAGATGCAAGATTGATATGAGTACTCATCCTTAAATGAATGATTCAATTAGAAATAAAATATTTACAAAAAATATTTTATGTAAAAATCAAAACTAAAATTAATAAAAAAAAAAATAAAATAAATAGAAAAAACTCAACTAAATTCCACTATACTAAATAGAACAGTATGTCTAAAAGAAATTAAAAAAAAATAAATCATATGATTATTTAAAAGAATTAAAAGAGATTGTAGTGGTTTTAATTTAATAAGATGGAAAAAAAAACTAATTCTCAAACTTTCATCAATTATGTACAAGATATAGAAAAATCAAAACTCAAAGACAATCCAACTAAAAAAATCTTTCCAACTAGAATTCAAATTCAACTTATATAAAAATATCGAATTGAAAATCCGTTAAAATATTATTTTCGTAACAAAAATAAACTATTATATTTATCATTTTTTAAATTCCTTTTCATCAATAAAACAACTTATACAAAGATATCTAATTGAAAATCCTTTAAAAATATTCATTTAAAAAAAAAAATGAACTATTATATGTATCATTTTTTAAATTCCATTTCATCAATAAAAAAAATTGAAGGGACTTGGAGCCCACTTGTAAATTTTAAAAGGGAAAATAAATCAGATAGAGGCATGTAAGTGTAGTTTTCAAAAATTTATGAAGTTGATTGAAACGACCATTGAGCCATTTTAATGAGGAAATTCGCTTTGTCTGTATTTGCAATATTTTGATTGTTGTATGTGTGAGATTGGCTACACTTTGGAAGCTTTTGAGTTTATAAATTTAAAGGCATTTAGTTCCTTTGTTGTTGTTGCTCAGGTATCTTAGTGTTTGGTGAATTCCTCTTATGTCAAATTATTTTACTTTAAAGTTTGTTGGTCTAAGAGCATGTTGAGCTTATGATTTTGTTTAAGGGAGAATTCATGCAAGGGATTGAGTTACTCTGTACATTACTTGGTATCAATACAAGTGTGTCATGCATGAGATTGAGGTACTCTCTACATTATTTGGTATCAATACAAGTGTGTCATGTATAGTAGGTTTATTTAATAATTCTGATTGCAATTATTTGGTATCAATACAAGTGTGTCATGTATAGTAGGTTTATTTAATAATTCTGATTGCAATTGGTAAATATTGTTGAAGAATTGACGTTGTGGGTAGTTGAAAGAAAGAAAAAATCAAATTTTTAACATAGTTATCTACTTAATGAGAATTATGACTCCAAAAAACACATATTTTGAAGTAAAAAACTTCAAAATCAATCCTCCTTTCAAAATGTGGTGCTATCCATAGACCATTGTGAGACCATTGTCTAAAATTGACCATCGAATTGAAAAACCGATGTTGCGAGTATCATCAATTTATTCGAGTTAACATTATCATTTAATTGGAATAGTGGCCTTGCCATCTAAAACAAGGCTAAAATAACCAATTAAATAGGAAAACTGAAAATTTGTTTATTAATGAAATATTTATTTTTATAATTTACATTAAAAATTGAGAAAAAAATCTAAATTTAACAAGAACACTATTAGCTAGCTTGTTTGTAAGATAGGTTAGTTAGCTTGTTTGTAAGATGTTCACAATTTAGCCACCACATGTTCCATAAGCACACGTTCTTAGCCATGTCATCTATGAACACGTGGTGGCTAAATTGTGAACATCTTACAAATTCAAATCCACAAGGGGTAGGATATGTATACCTCCTTAGACTTTTACTAATAAAATTAATAACAAATATTAAAACTAATCTAATTATTTTACTTTTATTAAATGATAAAAATTGTATTCATATTATTATGAAAATATATAAAAAAATAGTCTCAAATTAATTTTAACTTTAGAGGATCAAATTATAAATGCAAATATCTTATAAACAAGCCAAATTTAATTTTTTTTTTATATCCATTAATTTGATTATTATTTATGATAAATTATTTTTCAACTTTATAATAAATACAAAAGAAATTACACATCATCTCCTTCATATTAAATCATCTCCTATTAAATTAAATATAGAGAACACTTAGACCTAAATATATGTTTTTAGCTCAATTGATTAATTGGAATTAATAAATGCTATGAATTAAAAAAAAAGTCACCCGATTAAATCTCCCATTGGAAAGTTGTCTCTATTAATCCATTTGGTCAAATTACTAAAAATGTAACCCACCATTGGGTAGTTTTCTCTATTAAGCTATTTGGTTAAATTACTAAAATTGTACATCAAAAACCATCTTCCATCTTCCAAATAAAAAAAACTACCTAAAATGTCTATCTCACACTTTGATATATATATATATATATATATATATATATATATAACTGCCCAAAATGTCTCTCTCACACTCTCTTTATATATAAATATATATGTGCCAACTTATTGAAATGCTTATGCTTAGTCAAAGGACAATTTTTAAAAATTATTAATACGTCTCTTTGACATTTATTTCTAATTTTGTTTTTATAATTCTAATTTAATTTTATCTTTCTGTCGATAAAATTTAAAAATTAAACTGGTATTAATTCTCTTTTTAAATTTTATTGCAACATACACAAAATATAATACTTACTCATGTAACTTCAATAAGATTACGATGAGAGTTCACAGTATCGCAATCATATTAAGAAATTTGTTTGATCTTTAAATGGACGCCGGTTTGCAATCCTGTTAAGAAATTTGTTGAATCTTTAAATGGATGCCAGATCGCAATCCTGTCAAGAAATTTATATAATCTTCAATTGTAGATAAAAACTCTGCAATATGCCGTGGATTAAAAACCCATATATATGCAGCGTGAGTTATGATTGGCTTTAAACCGGTTGACTCGGCTGGCGTACATAACAGTTGACGGTCATCCGTCATTGATCGGGAATGTATGTCCACTTCCCCCAAAATTGAAATTTGAAATCGACTACTCGAAAGTACGCTATATGCATATTCTCATGTACCGTTATTCGGGAATAGGAAATGTTAATGCGTGCCCATTTATTTTACATGTGAATCTCTCATACAACGATTTTAAATGGCGGATGTCCTTGGCTAAGTTGTCTCGTCTTTATTGGGGAGATTACTGGAGGACTTCCTCTACTTTGAAGATCCTGGATTTAAAACTCTGCAATTTGTTCTAATTTCTCCGTTCTTGCCGGTTAATACTTCGATGTTTCCCATTTTATGATGGCACGGGCGAAGCTCTTACTAAATGTAATTCCACTGGATGCCAAGCCCGTTACGATGCCCTTTGTTGATCCGGCAGAGGTAAGCTCCTGATCAAATTGAAGAATTCCATGTTTTAATTGCAGTTGTTGGTAGTAGCTGTTGTCAAAAGCAATCGTAGTGTTTTGGTCCAGGAATACTGTGGGGTTTGTTGAAGACGAGGACGGAGATGGGCAAACATTCTTCAAGCTCGCTACTAAAGTGGGATCCATGGAAGGATCCGCCGTCCCACTTCCTTCGAAATTGTACAGTCGGTTGCTGAAGAAACGGCAGTGCGCAACCCCAACGGTATGCGCGCCTGAAATGAACCCAGAACAGATAATCCATTTCAGTCTATTTCTTTTTAAGTAAACTTAACGACCGGAGTATGTTTAAATATGTAGTATAATTGATAATACTTACCCAACAGAATGACCATGTCTTGGAGTGTCAGACCCTTGTTTGAGAATGCTGCAGCTGCCTGAGAAACTTGTAAGCCGGGACCGGGTAAATTTACATTGTTTATTGAATATATCCTTCCATCTCTTCTTCCCGTTTGTAGATTGTATTGAGGTCCTCCTGCCTGACAATCAAGTTAACAGTCTTTGTCTATCAAATTAAAAATGTCAGCATTGTTGAAAACTAATTGCAGAAAGAGAGAAACCAGGAGCAATGAATAGAAACTATCAGTGTTCAATGTTTACTGTAAAAATACTCACATAAAATGAAAGATTAAACTAAATTTAAACTGTATATTACTTTTTAACTTAGGGCATAAGCAATTTGTATAAATATGTCATGAACATTCCACTTAGACTATCAAACAAAAAAAAAAATGATGTTCCTATGATATACCAGGAATACGGCGTCTCTCGTAGCAAGTGCAATTATATCGGCACAAGACACAACGCCGGGGCATGCACTTTCAAGCTTGGCTTTTGCTTCATCGATTATCTCAAATCCTCTCACAGTTTGGTTGGGACCTGCTGCTTTCTCTGATACGTTATTGCCTACGGTATCAATCAGAATTGATGCATCACAGCCCTTCAACAATATTTATCAATTTCACGCATGAGCTAAGCCAATAAATTTATACACCTTGGATTTAAATGAGAGAACTGTAAGTTTACCTTTACAAAACAGTCATGAAAATGCATGCGAAGAAGGGCGCAGGAACGGATTTGTCTGTAGCAAAGTGACTTGTGATTACTCCCTGCACGATCGATTCGGCTTGCGAACACTTGGCGTTGTAGAATCCGACCAGCAGGCTGTTTTGCGCCAATGTAGGTCGTAAGAACGCCAAAATCAGGAGAGAATTCACGATAGTGAGTGCCATTATAATGAACTGCTTCGACGCCATTGCAGTGCTCAAGAATATCTCCTCTATTTCTTAGCGAATACCAACAGTGAGAATTGTGAGCAGCCTCAGATGAAAACGCTCGCTATTGAAAATATGACATGGGATTAGAGCATGAGCTGTATATATTCTGGGTGCACACGAATATATAACACGTCTACCATTGCCGTGTGGGTCCGCTGTTTCGTTATTAATTGATATCGTGTTATACCGTATCGACGGGGACATCCTTATCCTATTGTAGATTCGGGTACTATCAGTCCCACCGTTAGGTCAACGACTGATTCAAAAAAAAATGGGACTGAATCCGGCCAAATTTCTAAGGGTAGCTTGACCTTGGATAAAAGTCTAATTTAAATGAAACTTTTATCAGACTTTCAGATCAATAAAAAATTAAAAACTGCATACCTGAAAAACTTGCCTAAAAATTAACTAAGAAAGAAAAAATTACTCGGAGTTAACACACTTGGATTTTATTATTGGGCTTTTGAATCATTGACTATTGACTCCGTACTGGGCACTCAGATAACTTGAATTTAACATCAAGATTTATAAACAGTTGACTTTATGGTGAGGGTTTTGGGTCACTGATTTTGTAATTAGTTGAGCCCTCACATAACCCTAATCTACAATCGAAATAAGCTTACATTTGAGAACAGATATTGAATTGATATTTATGATTTCATATGGATTTAATGATATTAGCAATTTGATTAAACTTTAATGTCTCTCGCCCCAGACGCCACAATATAATGCAAAATTCTCCATCATTTCCTTATCCTCCTGCCGCTACGTAGAGCTTTGCCTGGGCAATGATTGATAGATCGTCATTGTTTTTATTTTCTTCCCCATTGAGGGTTTCTTGGGCATACAAGAGAGATTGTCTTCAAGAGACAAGCTCGAATCTAAACTTGCTATAATTTCACACCTCGCTCTGTGACATGCACCGGGAAAATGAACAAGAGTACCGCTACCATCATCCAGATATTTTCGCCACGAAATGAGAGCTGAGATATAATAAAGAAATGTACGAGCTATTGGGTGTGATATTCAATAATATACGTAAATGTAATGTAGATGCAACCATAAACACAGATACACAAGAATACACTGGCTTCTATTAATCGTGAGAAATGTACGTGGACTATAAAAATACAGAGTGAAAGACCCGCCAGAATGGTGGCAACTTATCTCCGGTGAAGAGATGCACTACTACTCGCATTGGCAAGAACATGGTTACAATGAGGCTCGAGGCCTTTACAATAATCTGGGAATGCCAAAAACCTTAGAAATCCAAAACCTAACCCTAGAGATGGTACCAAAAAAGTCATCAAGTGTGGGCCCCGCTTGGGTGTTGGTGCATCAACTTCCTGGTCATAACTTTTGCATACCATATATCCGCTGTTTTAGGTGCGGATAGCTCGTTGGAAAGGTATCGCCGAGGCTGACTATTTTGGGGGTTCAATCATGCCTTCGGCTATCATTGAGAAATTCGATCTCAAAAACTTTGTATTTAGGCCCCCAAAATGGCCTCGTAAGTGAAAACTCCTGCTAGTGGCCAGTAAATTGCCAAATGGCTTAAAACAGTTTTATGACAAATTTGAAAAGGTGGTGGCCCTCGAGCATCCACTGATCAAGATATTTCATATAGCTTCCATATATGTGCTTTTTGGCTTCAGATAGACATTTACAGAGAAGCCAAAATGATATACGTATGAGAGCATCCGGTGATAAGATTATGAGCCCGTAGATATGCATATTTGGAAAAAAAAAATGTGCATATAATAGAAGAGATTTTCAGATATGCACATTTACTTAAAGAAAAATGCGAGCATCTAAGCCAAAATGCACATTTATGAGTCAGTATGTGATATACCAAGTTATAGAGATTCAGAAATCTCTTTCCCTCCAGATATAATCTCTCTTCCAGATATAAGCATTTACTTTAAGCCAAAATGCAAACTCTCTTTCCGATAGAGTATGAGACATTTTGTCTCTCCAGATATGCTGCATATGCATTTACGGAAGGCAAAATGCACATGTAAAGAAGCTATCTTTTGTATATAGAGCTTCCATTGTGGACCGGTTGTCCCAATTTGTTGAGGAAATGGTTGTCCCAATCTTTGACAATAGTTTGTGGTAGCCCAAAATGTACCCACACTCGTCAAGAAGAGCTTGGTAGTGGCCTGCTATGATGCTCTTCTTGCATGTGACCAAAATTGCCATCTTGGAAAATTGATCAACATCCACAAAAACATAATCATTTCCCTTCTTTGTTGAAAGAAGGCCCAACATGTAGTCCATCAAGATTGAATCCCAGGGATTGTCAGGAATAGGAAGAGGAGTGTATTATCTTCCTTGTTTCTTAATGCATCTATTTTTTGGGGGTTCCGAATTACTCTCCAATTTAACTCATAGTATCATTTTTTCTAAGTGAATACTCATAGTTGAAGGAAGATATCAATAAATAATGTATTCAATGTTCATTGTAAAGATGGAATGGCCGAAACAAGGTTCATGATATCAACTCTTCTTCTTTATCTCAATCTCTTCCCCACTATTGAAAATTCCATCATATATTATTACAAAAAATAATGTATAGGTGGAAAGGGTCTTGTTCTTCCAAGACAAATTATATATGTAAACTACTTTAAACAAGTTATCATGTGTTTCAATGGTGAAGTTAAACCTAGTAGGATATGTATACTTGCAAGATGTTTTCTTCATAAATGCCTTTACTACATTCGACCATCTATTATAGTGTTTTATCATGATGGAATTTTATTTTCAACAAAGAAACATCTAAGCACAAAGAATATGATTCCAAATTATTTTTGGGTTAGTTCACTAAGGCAATGAATCATGTTGTATACTTTATCAAGTGCAAGGGGTCTTATAGATTTAAGAAATGACTTCAATTTTCACTTTCTTGCTTTCCATGGTGAATTTTGTTGTTAGTTGAACACAATTATGGAGAACATAGAAATTTTAAATGCCATTGATCTTGATGGGTTAGCTAAGAGGAAACTACCCTATCTAGGATTTTATGTGGAGGTGGTGGTG
>SNQJ01S0206407.1:4731-16375 GCA_010110895.2 Picea sitchensis | reverse complement strand
CCACAAGACCAAAAATGCCAAAAACCATGCAATTTCATTACTTGAATGCAAAAATGCCCCCAATCTAATGCAAAGCAATAAATTATTATTTTTTTGTTTCAAAGATAGCTAAAAGCAATAGGAAATCACTCTAAAAACAAAGCAACCCAAACCAATTTTCTCTTTTAACACAAACTATTCAATAAAATAAAAATAATTTCTTCCACTAAATAATTCTAAAGAAAAAAAAAATCTTTGTAACAGAAAGACACTCAAAGCAAGAGATCAATAACAACTTATCTAGCAAGCACTCAGGATCAAAACCTTGAGATTATACCCTTGCAATAAGAAGCAAAAGATAAAACTTACAAATATTATGAAGAAGACTCTCAATTCTTGGCAAACAATCAAATCCATGATTAAAAGATGCAAACCAATCATTCACCAAGAATAAAAGTTCATCTTAAGTAGTAAAGACAAATTTGGGCAAAGAAAACAAAGTTGACTGTCACTCCAACAATTCCTATAGGAATCATCGTAGGCTGCAGAAGGGTACAGTGCAACGATGAAGGATCGTTGTAGGTAGAAAGCTAGACACAGTGGAACATCGTCACTCTGGTTCACATAAGTAGAGTGCGACGATGAAGAATCATTGCAGGTCAAAAGTAAGACACAATGCGAAAATGTATGAATATAAGGAAAATTTGAAAGAATGACAAAGTTTCTCAATGAACTTTCAGAACTAGGGAGTCAGAATGGATCACCCACAGACTCAGAGAATAGAATTGATCAAAATAAGGCAGGCTGAAAGAAAATAAGAAGCAACAAACCAAAATAAGTCGTTCCCCAGTATGGTCGCCAATTTTTTTATCGGACAAATCAGTAAGTGCAAACACAAACAAATCTCCCTAACTTCAACAAGAAGCTAGAACAAAACAAGGTAGAATACAAACTTCACCTTAGACTTCATTGTCATTTAAACTAGTTCAGAGAGGGACAAATGACATACCTTTTAAATGAGGCTTGATCCTTGCTATTGTTATCCTTGTCGCTCCATCTTTGGATTTGTGGGAAAGTGAACTTGTTTAATAAGCACAAACCAATAAAGATAGAGAACAAAGATATATATATATATATTCCAATGAATTCTATGTATACGATCAAGGAGTTATACAATAAAAGTAAAGACACTTTTATGGGGAAGACATGTATTGTTGCATTATATTAAATGAAAGTGGAGAATACAACCCATTCCTTGATGTTGCAAGGTCCCTTCCAATGTATCTTTGCTCCAATACACACACCTTTTCTCCAATGCCTTTGATGAATAAGATCCACAACCTGACTTAGAGAGATAAAGCAAAGCTATATCCAGTATAATCTATAGCAGAATTCTTCATGCATAAGCAATCCTTCGCCTTTTCCATAAGATATACCTCTTTATATAGGGTGAAAGAGGGATGGATGAGGATATTATGATGATCCCACTAAATCATAGAAGCGAGTAAGATACAAACCAATCGGAGGCCACCTCATCTTCTAGAAGATTCCCTTCTAGAACCTTTGTGAATTTCACTTTTCCTCTTGTTTAAGAATTGTCGCACCCTATGCACAGGCATCCTGCGATGATGTCGCAGTCTAGCTTGGTGCATCATGTGACGATAAAGCATCTTCACACCCCAAGCATAGAGTAGGGTGCAATGATCTCCTTTGAGATAGTTTTTAAGGAAGAAAAGCTAATCCACTTTTCTCATGGAGAAATTCTCTTTTAGTGTTTTCAGGGAACATGGAAGTGAGTCATGCACATATCGTCAGTTTATCACTGGGGTGACAAAAATAATGTGTAACAAGGATACCCTTTCCTTTCTTCTACTATGAGGGGTTCCCATACCCAAACTGTCACGTCTTTTGTTTAAGCTTCTGCTCGATTTTGATGACATATCGATAGGCCGTGCCCAATGATGAGATGTCCAAAAACTTCATTTATTTATGGATCTATATATGTAGAATCCTGCGGTACTTGAGCACCAGATGTCGCTCAGAATATTTGATACCCATATTGGTGCACAAGTTATGGAAGACATTGGTGAACTCATGCACTTTTTGATCTCTTTCTCGTCGTAGTGTGGTCCATATTGTATACAATTCGTCATAACTTCCAACATGGTATTATTGTTCCTTAATAACGTCCCTGAAGGAACCCCAAGTGGGTGCAACTGCAAATAATTTGGATCCATCTATTTTCTTTTGCTCACATAAATTCTCCCACCAATATTTACAAGGGGGACGACCTTGAGGAGCACAAATGTAATTTTTTCTCTATCAAAAAAGTTGTGGATAAAAAAGTACCCTTCTAGAAGGTTTAACCATTTATCTACGGAATCCAAATCTATTTGACCTTTAAATATAGGAATATCAAAATTGATTTGTACCTTGAAGGGGGTGGTGCCTTTGCTTGAGGTTGATGCATCACTTTTCGACAACCATTGAAGGATTTGTGCAAAGATGTCCATCATCCCATTCCTCCGTCGCTCAAGGGATTCCTTGAAAAACATTTTGAAAGGATCTATTGTCTCATTGTGTTTATTTTTTCCTACCATGGACGGTTTCTTGGGCGTGCAAGAGAAATTTTCCTCAAGAGAAACAATCTCGAGACCCAACTCTCTATACCCTGATCGCGTCATGGACATGCACTAATAAATGACAAGGAGCAGATCGCTCTGATACCACTGATCCAGATTTATGAGCGGAATGAAATGAAAAAAAATATTTATAATATTAACACACATACATAGTGAAAAAGAACAAATATACAATAAAACTTGACTTCTATTAAATAATAAATATGATGAAAACTATAAAATGCAGACTAAAAACAAGCTTGCTAGAATGGTGGCAGCTTATCTCTGAGAAGAGATGCGATGGATATGCTCATTCACAAGAAGAAGAGTACAATGAGGATCTGAAGTAATTTTTACAATAAACATGAATCCCAAAACCGTATAAATCCAAAAACCTAACCCTAGGAGATGAAGCGCCAAAAGTCATGTGGGCCCCGTTGGGGTAAGTTAGTACATCAACTTCTCGGGGTCATAACTTTTGCATACGATCTCTGTTAAGCACGCATAATAGCTCATTGGAAAGGTATCGATGAGGAGATTCATTTTTGGGGATTATTTAGATCCTTCAAATAAAATAGAGGTTCCTGATCGTGAAAAAACGACGTTTAGGCCATCAAAATGGCCTCGAAAGTTTGGGACCCAAAAAACTGCTAAAAATAGTACATTGCCAAAAGACTATTTTGAGCCAGTTGGAATAGGTGGGTGGCCACCGAGATCCTCCCAGATCAGAGTATGAAACCATAAATAACAAACGATGGAAATTTCTATTAATCCACATGTTTCTTCATTTTTACTATCCCATTTGGCTTTCTTTTCAACATTAGTGGGGACCTTTTCTTTTCCCAAGGTAATCTGATACGATCCTTTATTTTTTAGTACGTCCTTCACATGGGATTTCCATGAGAAGTAATTGGTATTGATAAGAAAAATATCACTTGGAGTATCCATATTAAAATATGAAGGTAATATGGATTCAAAAACTGAAATTGACTATCTAGATGGAAAAATCTAAAAAAAATATGGTGTAAAAAAATTTGAAACTAAAAATAGACTTCAGATGTGAAAGTTATGCCCTTTAAAAAAATGCATAAATGGTAAAAAAGGAACCATGTGGCAAGTACAAGTTGGCCCACGTGGTGATGCACAATGAGGTGGCCAAGTAAACATAATTCCCTTTCTTCTCTAACTTTTCTTATAAGTTCACTTTTACAAATAAGTTACTTATGAAATCACCCACTTTTATAAAATAAGTGAAAATCACTTGTTGGAAATGTCGACCACACTTATAGGGGGGTGGATGAATCAATTTAGGGATATTTATACACATCTTTTGAAAATTTAGTTAGCAACCACTTCAAACATTATCATTCATTCACAATTATCTACTTTCCTATAACAACATTCATCAATAATAATAAACCATCACCATAATGAACACAAAGAGAACCAAATATATGTGTAAGATTTTTTATTATGTGTTATAAGAGATTAAAATTCCTGGGGTTTATCAACACCAACTGAAAATAGCACCAACTCCAAGAGAGAACCAACTCTCAATACAAGACCCAACTTGTAGATCGCAACACCAACTGATATGTGAGGAATCCAACCCTCAAGTACAAGACCCAACTTGTAGACATAAACCAATCTGTAAAATGTAAAAACAGATATGTGACCTATCTATACTGCAACATGCATATGTATGCAACCTGTCTATACTACAACACATGTATGTACATGACCTCCTCCACTGAGCCCACGTACACCTTCATAAAACTAGGGCATCCATTATTATGCACCTCTGAAACTTTCCTGCCTCTATCACATCCACCAGTAACCTGTCATTGCATCCAACCTATTCCATGCATACATCATCATACATATCCCTCAACCAAGTACAAGTAGCTCAAAGGTGTGAGCTATAAGAACCATATCAGAACTGTACCATACATGAGAGTGATGTTCACTCAATTAGCTAGCCAACATATACCATATCCAGATCTCACAACAACCATACCAATAATTCTTCAAAAATTCACCATACCATAAGCATAAGTGATCATTAAAAACAACCATGCAACCATACCAGAACTTCTGTGGATGATCTGAACCTGTTGAATGTTGATTTGGAACTTACTTTAGAATTTAGGGACCTAACACCAACATCAAATCAAGTCTTCATGAATTTTTCACTTGTATGCGGCCTCCTCTACTATCATCCTATGTATACACATGCCTTCCTCCACTGTAGACCGTATACATACCCGACCTGATCCACTGCAACCTGCGTACACTTTAGAAACTAGGTTTTTTCTGAAGCTCCAAAACTTTCACCGTCAACCCTCCTTTATTACTTCAGACTTGCGTAACTTTAGATGCATCAGTGAGTACCTGCAATCAATATTTCAAAAAATAATAGATCTTCATTATGTTCAAAAGTACACACCATAATAGACCGTTTATCTCTTATTTATACTCTCCAAGTAGCTTCATCTAGGGGTTATCTTCTTACCAACTTCCTTCTTTTAAGGCTAACCCACTTCTAACCACTTTTTCTACCTACAAGAACTTTATCCACAAATAGTAAACTCTCCACTTCTAGTTGCAACTAATTTATTTTTAATTATTTTCTTATTGCAACAACTTAACCCATGATTAACTCCTAGTTTCACCGACTTTGACTAGTCAACTTCTTCTAGGAGCTTCTAGAATAATTTGACTTCTTTGACCTTCTAGGTGATGCTAGACAACTCATGGGGGTTCTCCAACTTCACAAGATCATATCTCTTTAACCGCGAGGAACCAAGTGACGTACCACATATAACTGTAAATGACACAATGAGTACTATCCATCTAGAATAGTATCACTTACAAATTCACTAATTTTAATTAAATTATTCCTCAATCAAACTTGGGTTCCCTAATCAAACTATTGGGGCTAACCATTGGACTTCACAAAGCGTCTTCCTCTGAGGGATTTCACCATAAGGGGACCACTTTGGAGTTCATCCATTTGATACTTCCCATCAACCAATACATGACATTAATGATGAAACTCCCTTTGACATCAACCTTGACACGAATGACAACACATCACTATGACACAAATGACATCAACCCTTTGACATCAATGACAACATAGTACAACATCACTTTTATATTGAAGTTACTTTTAAAATTAAAGTTAGATGCAAAAGTACTTAAAAAAACATATTAAAATTACCTTATAGTGATTCAGTTTTATATTTTAAGTGAAATGAACTTTACAATAAAGTTATGAGATAACTCAAGGTTGCATGAATGTTTTCAAAAAATAACTTAAAAAAAAGAGACTTGAATTCAAGACCTCTTATTAAATAAAAAAAACTTTCAACCAAGTGAGCTAATGCAAAACATATTAAAAAATTGATGGAGGAGGAGGCTTATTCCTTCTTTTTTTTAATTCTTTTCCTTGAAGTGCATGGTTACCCCCAAAACCCTTGTTTTTTCCAACAAAAAATTTGAACATGACTGCACACAAAAAAATGATTTTTTTATTTTTAAATTTTTCAATCTCAATAATAATGGAGTTAGATCTCGGTTAGCTTACCCAAAAAATGTAATTTTCCTCATTGTTTCTAATTTTTTGAGCTCGCATAAAGCACAAAGCAAAGATCATAAGCAGAAAATAAAACACTTTCTGCTATGTTTCTAATTTTTCAAGATTGCACAAAGTTCTTGAAAAAAACATACACATAACAAAAAGAGTAGTAAACCAGGAATAAAAACAAAACACTGAAAATATCAGCTATGTAAAAAAAATTTAAAATGACGTATTCAAACTTTATACCTCTAGATTTGACAAAAATGGTCGTATCTTGAGAAAATATAAACTTTTTTGAGTGAAACAAAAATCATTTCCAACTGAAAGTAATTGTCCATATGCAATGGATAAATCTTCTTAGCCTAGAAATGCATAGAAATAATAGAACCTAGAAATGCAACAATACATATTCAAGATCTTAGTCTACAATGAGAGTGGGTATTCGAATGGGATTTGATACCATGTTTGAAAAAACATGGTATTCACACATAGGATGAACACCTTGATAAATCGTTCACACATATAGATAAAATGTCATAACACCAATGTTTTTAGGTGGTTTAAACCCCCGAAGAGGGAAATAGTCCATGATCCCAATGATGGTGGCCACTTGAGACAATATATTAATGCAAAATAAAAATATTTCACAAGAGATTTTCTCAAAATTGTTCATCAACAAATTACCCTCAATGAACATTAAATATATATCATGAAACAATCAGGTGCTAAGACACAACTCAATTTAGCTGTTAGGATCGAGGAGAATATGAGTCATCAGATCACTCTATGTCTAGAACATATTATGACTAGTGGATTACGTAACTAGAAATTCATACTAAAGAAACACACTTTTACTTAAATATACATTAGCCCAAGTTGATGTTAACTAATTCCTAAGTGTCTAAATATTATAGCATTAAATAAGGAAGGAACTTGCAACATGTGTTATGATTTTAGGGCTCTCAATAAGTTGACAATCAAAGACAAATTTCCTTCCCTAGTTATTGATGATCTCTTAGATGAAATGCATGGAGCCAGGTTTTTCATTAAGTTTGATCTCGGCTTAGTCTACTGCTAAATCAGGATGAACTATATAAACATCCCTAACACAACCTTCCAGACACACAAAGGTCATTATGAGTTTCTAGTGATGCCTTTCAATCTTTGTAATGCTACATCCACTTTCTAGAGCCTCATGAATAAGATTTAAAAACCCTTACTATGCAATTTTGTGTTGGTATTCTTTGATGATATCTTGATCTACAATAAAGCTCAAGAATCACACATACAACATGTCAATAAGTCCTTACAACTCTTGAGAGACAACCAATTATTCCTAAAGCATTCCAAATGTTATTTAGGGGCTCCTGAGGTTGAATATTTGGGTCACATTATAAGTAAGGATGGAGTACAAGTTGATCCCAAGAAAATGACGACCATGCAAGATTGGCCTCATCCAAAAACAACAAATAATGTGTGGGGATTCTTAGGACTTGCCATCTACTAGAGGAAATTTGTAATATTCTAGATATAAAAAGTATGTAGAACATAAATAAATAGCTAAAAATGGCAGATGAACAACAATATAACTAGAACAACACCACAATAATACCAAATGGATACCAGAATAACACCAGCAAGAGCACTTTGATTATTGAGAGCAATGTTCACTTGCCTCTTCGAGGGGGTAACCTCCAGCATAGAAGATCTCTATTACAATAATATACAAGACACAATTTCTCATACCCTCGACTCCTATTTATACTAAATATGTCTATCAAAAGAACGATCTAGAGGAAGATCCTTCTAGAAGCGAAAGCTTCTATTAGGTCTTCTTATATTGGACTTATTCTTCCTTATTGCTAGGCATTATTAATATTGACCTTTATTACATGGAATTATATTATTCTACCTACGTGAGGGGTTAGGTCTCTAACATGCCCTCCCCCTTAAAAACAACCTTGTCCTCAAGGCTCGATATGGGGAAATTGCTGTAGAATGGTAGTTGGTTCCCAAGTGGCATATGTTGCAGTTGTATATTTCCATTGGACTGACACTTCCTTGATGGTTCGTTAACACATATGAAGCTCATGCTGGTCCAAAACTTCTCGTGGTTGTATCCAAATGGAGCCTTCTTCATCCAACTCAGGAAGGGTGGTTTGGGTTTGGCACTTAGTTCCAATCACCTTCTTTAAGCAGGAAAAATGAAAAACAAGATGGAGCTTAGAATGACTGGGCAAAACTAACTGATAGGCCACCTGTCCCACACGCTTGAGAACCGTATAAGGACAATAAAATTCGAGCGCCAGTTTTTGACAATGGTCAGCCTTGAGGGGATTTTGCTTGTATGGTTGCAGGAGAAGAAACATCTGATCCCCTTCTGCAAATTGGCGTTCAAAGTGACCTTGATTTGCTTGTTGCTTCATGTGATTCTGGGCCATGACCAAATTCTCTTTGAGGGTATGGATAATAGCCTCTCGAACTGTAAGCGTTTGGTCAACTGCCTGGACCTTCGAGACACTTGGAAAATATGAGAGAACTGAAGGTGGATTTTGTCCATATACCACTTCAAAAGGAGTCATGTGGGTAGCTATATGGTACGAAGTGTTGTACCACCATTCGGCTAGTGGTAACCATTGAGCCCATTGATTCTTCCTTTTCGATGCAAAACACCTCAAATATGTTTCCAAACATTTGTTGACAACTTTAGTTTGACCATCAATCTGGGGATGATAAGTTGTGATGAGATGCAATTGGGTGCCTTGTAGCTTGAACAGTTCTTGCCAAAAATTGCTGGTGAAAGTTGGGTCACGATCATAAACAATAGAATGCGGCATGCCATGAATATTGAAGACCTGATCCATGAAAATTTGAGCCACCGTGGATGTTGTAAATGGGTTTTGAAGAGAAAAAAAATGAGCATACTTGGAAAGACGATCAACTACCACCATAATGACTAATTTATTGCCTGATTTAGGTAAGCCTACAATAAAATCCATAGAGATATCATGCCAAATAGTAGGGGGAATCATAAGTGGTTGTATTGTTCCTGAATATTTGACTCTTTCTCCCTTGTTGCGTTGACACACATCACATTCAACCACAAAATTATGAACGTCCTATTTCATACCATCCTAGAAAAAAGAACGTTCAACCTTGTCATAGGTTTTGGTAAACCCGGAGTGCCCAGTTGTGGGTGTAGCATGAAGCTCAGAAAGTACCGTGGATTTAAGTTTTGATCGTTTACTTAAATACAAATGACCTTTGTATCGAAGTTTCTCATTGAGCCAAGAGTACCTTGGGGAAACTAGAGAATTGGATTGCAATTGTTGTATCAGATGCGAACTTTTGGGATCGTGTAGCCATTCCTGGTGAACAACTTTGAGCCAATTTGGTACAATGAAGGAGAGAGAAAAAATGGACCCTTCATCTTCATATTTTCAGAAAAGTGCATCAACAACCACATTGTCTTTTCCTTTCTTGTAAATGATCTCATAATCATATCCAAAGAGCTTAGTCACCCATTTTTGTTGCTCGGGGGAAGAAAGGCATTATTCCGAAAAATACTTGAGGCTTTGGATGATATGTATTAATTTGGAAGCGTTTCCCCAATATATAAGGGAGCCAAATATCCACGGCATGTAGAATAACCAACATTTCCTTTTCATAGATTGATTTGCCCAAATTTCTCTCGGACAATTGTTTGCTAGTAAAGGCCAAAGGTCAACCCTCTTGCATAAGGACAGTGCCAATTCCTTTCTCAGAAGCATCACATTCCAGGACAAAGGTCTTTGTGAAATCAAGAATGGCCAATACTGGAGTGGTGCACATGGCCATCTTCAAGGTTTGAAAAGCTTGAGCAACTATTGGAGTCCAAGTGAAAGAATTATTTTTAAGGAGTGCAGTGAGAGGTGCCAAAATATTTCCATAATGCTTAATGAATTTGTGATAATAACTTGTTAAACCCATAAATCCCCGCAAGATTTTGAGAGTCTTTGGGTGAGGAAAATCTTTCATAGCTTCAATATTTTTAGGATCCACCCTGACGTCAACCTTGCCCACAAGATGACCCAAGTACTCGACTTTCGAGGCACCAAAAGCATATTTAGATTGTTTGAGGAAAAGTTGGTGCTGAGAGAGTAGACAGAGAAATCGATCCACATGAGAAAGATGGTCTATCTAGGTTTTGCTATAGATGAGTATATCATCAAAGAAAACTAAGACAAAATGATAGGAAAAAGGATGGAAGACATGATTCATGAGGCTTTGGAAAGTGGAGTGAGCATTACACAAGCCAAAGGGCATGACCAAAAATTCATAGTGGCCCTCATGAGTTCTAAAGGTAGTCTTAGTAATGTCTATCTCTTTCATATAGATTTGGTGGTAGCCTGAATGAAGATCAAGTTTAGTAAAGAACTGGGCGCCAGAAAATTCATCTAAGAGGTCATCAATGATAAGAATGGGAAATTTGTCTTTAATGGTGAGTTTGTTGAGGGCACAAAAGTCAGGACACATGCACCAAGAACCTTCTTTCTTAAGGACCATGACCACAAGAGAAGAGTATGGGATCGTACTAGGGCAGATAACACATGCGTTGAGTAGTTCTTGAACCATTTTCTCAATTTCATTTTTTGGGAGAAGGGGTGACAATAGGGATGTATATTGGGAGGAAGGCTTCCTGGGACAAGGGGAATGGAATGATAATGAACATCACGGGAAGGAGGGAGTCCCTAGGGAGTGGAAAAAACCACTTGATGTTTAGAGAGGATGGATTGGAGGTCATGCAACATAGAGGGTGTCTCAGTGGCTTGTATGGCATGAAGTTGGGAAATAATGCCAGAATGACCTTTTTTAGCAGCTTTTCCATGCGATGGGAACTAATGATCTCTAAAGAACCAAAAATGATTCCTTGGAACTTATATTGTTGTTCCTCCTGGTCAAATTGCATGGTTAATTCCTTAAAATCCATGAGAATGGGACCCAAAGTCCTTAGCCATTTTGCACCCAACAAAATGTCACAACCGCCCATGTTGATATCAAACATATGAGATTTCAGATGATAATCACCAATTTGGAGACACACATTTTCACAACACCCTCCACATTTCATGGACCCACCATTGGCAATCATGATTTGGAAATTATTGACTGCACGTATATAACAATTAGTTTCTTGGGCAATGCGACGATGAATAAAACTATGGGTGCTTCCACTATCAACAAGAATGATGACCTTCCTATGCTTTATGTAACCAATTATCTTGAGGGTTTGGGGAGAAGAGAAGTCAGTGAGATAATTTAGGGAAATGATTGGTTCTACTTCGGGAGGGCCTGAGGGAGGGGTTATGTCAGTGGGTTCAGGTGACACAGACACAAGGGGAGCCTCAACATCCTCTTCCAAAACATCCTCCAAGATGACCATAAAAATATTTTGTTCCTTACACTTGTGTCCCGAAAAATA
>SNQJ01S0206405.1:0-15001 GCA_010110895.2 Picea sitchensis | reverse complement strand
TCTGCTGGGGCCGACTTCTTATTCTGCCTATTATAATTAACATTTGACCAATCCGCAAAAGGGAATTTGGTCCTATTACAATAGCCGACAAGATCAATCCACAATGGGGATTGATCCAATGAATAATATATCAAATAATAATAAGAATACTCTTTGCAGTTACATTATTTCAACAATGATGAGACCTCCCATCCACCAACTAATACCTTGAGTGTTATTATCTTATGGGTTCCCCTTTTCTTACTGAGAATCCTTTTACTACTTTCTCGGGAATCCTTGGGTGAAGCATCTCAAAGGTTTCTTCTTTGGCTCTTAATTGTTGCCAGCTACTTTTGCCCCCTGGGCCTTTAGCCCCTTCTTCTGACAAGGCAAAGTACAACCCTTCCTAGCGTGGCAAATCCCAATTTCCGAACAAAGGTAGGGGGAAAATGAAAGGAATGAAGATGGAAAGTAGTAAGTATGGAGGGAATGGACGATGACCTTTCATAGACCCACCCAGTGGCAACCCATCCTAAAGGGAGATCAACTTACTAGGGATCATGTCACCCTCCCAGGTATGAACAAGTAAAATAGCATAATTTCCAAGGAAACATTATGAAATGAATGAGAATTTAATGCAACATATTCAAGTGCTTCAATAATCAGAGTGACACATACCATGATACCTGGACTCATTACCTTGTGGAGCAAGACTTACTGCTTCTTCAGGACCAGGCTGGTGGGATGGATGCTGCTACTGCTGAAAAATAGGCTGCACTGAAGAAAAAGAGGGGCCCTCCAGGGCCATGCTCAAGTCATCCGGTTCTTGACACTCCATGTCTAGGACCTGTGGGCCTCGAGACATGATCTCCTTAGTTATCCCTAGGATAGGGGATAACAAACACAACACATAACGTGCCCTTCTAGCTCCAAAACCATCTGTGTTTGTTGATCTGATGCTGAAGGTCAAAACCTTTTTATCTGCTTACCATTTCATCCAATGGCTAAAAGCATATCCCGTGTTGACTTGGAGATGCTAGGAAACTTTATAAACAACAGTCAACAAATTCGTTATTGGCATTGTAGTGGCTAGCAATGTTAGATCTTTAGGTGGTTATAAGCTGCTACGGGTCTGATTCCATAGCAGGGTGCTGCAGGTCTGATTTCGTAGTAGGCTGATTTGAAAACATGAGAACTGCGCAACTATAACAACCGTCACAATGAATTAAATCTGTGGTAAGGGATGTGCAAGGACCATGATTTGAAGAATCCATAGTATGTGAACCTTTAAAGAAAATCCCTGTAACAACTTGTCTACACTTGCCCACACATGAGGTGTCGCTTCAAAAGTAAATACAAAACACACTACTTCCCCTAATGTTAATAAAAGATCCAATGAAATATTAAGAAATGCAATTGGAAAACACCTTGAGCCTAAATCCCGCATATGAGAATTAAAATGGATAAGAGAAGGTTATAGGTAAATGATAATAGGTTAAAAAGAAGGAAAAGAAGATGTCAAATGATGGTAATTTTGTGACTCATCATTAAGCACAACACTTTGCATAAAAGAAGGACTAACATACCTCATGGTGACGATGGCTTACTATCTCCCATATTCTGGGTTGCTTGGATGTGATGAGCATTGGATGACCTATAGTTGCAAAGGTGAATGAGGGGGGCTGCTGGGCTGCCATCTGTGAACATGTTGACCATCATCATAGTTGAGATCATGTTCTCCATTGCGGGCCATGTGACATGGGGGTTAACAGGTCCATGATCTCTATTTAAAGAGCATGGAGGGTCATTTGTTGAAGATTGACTATGAGAAACTCTTATGTACAATTTTTTTTCTTTTGCATTAATATATTGCCTCAAGTGGCCACGTTGGCTAGGGCTGTGGACTGTTCCCATGTTAGAGGGTTTTAACTATGTAAAAACATAGGTGTATTGATCTTTAATCTAGTTGTGTCAGTGGTTGCTTAAGGTGTTCGTCTTGTGTGGAGATACCCTATTTTGTTGAACGTTCTATATAGAACTAGCCAGTTCCATACTAATCTTTATGTCAGCTTGTGGGACAACAAAAATTACCTACAAAATAAAAAAAAACAATAAAAAAAGCAAAACCCTAGTAATTGATGGTAATATTAAATTCCTAAAGTAAAAGTTGACATTCTCTTTTATTTTGCTTTTCTATCCTTTTTCTTAGGATTTTAACATTACCATTAATTGTTTTAGGATGTTTGGGAGTGGTTCCAACCTCATTGGACTTCATATGGAGAAAGTAGAATTTTAGATCTCATTAAAAATTTAGCAGACTTAATAGTTTTTGGGATTTCAGGATTGGTGGGATTGCAATGTTTCCACTGGATTCTATCATGTATGAGGGTATGGAACTGGCATTTAGTCAAGAGCACCAAGATCTCTATGTACCTTAATGTTGGTGGCATTGATTGTTGAACTGCTATGTTATGATCCTAGTAAAAATGTACCCTTCGCTCAAGCAAAATCTTTGATTAGGCATATTATGCTTTTTCTACCTTATTTTAATGCTTAGAAGGTGATATTGATGATGAGGATCCCAATATAGGCAGTGATTTTGATGATATGTAGTTCTTTGTTTTAGCATAATTTTTTTTGGACTCTAGAGGCCATTTAGAGCCTCTTTGTTTATGTATTTTGGTTCAGATATGGATTGCACTCGATGCTATTTTGGTTATATGCACCCTTACTCGTTTTATACATGAGAAAACTTTACATATTTGTGTCTAATGGTTTGGATTCACAAGGATGTCGATCAATATATATATTTTTATCAAAATTTGAATATTTATGTATTTTTTCGTCATCATTTTTTCCCGCTTTTTTTCCAGTTCTGGTCCGGTTTCAACCGGTTTCCAGTTTTAGGGGTCCACTGGTTCGGTTATGATAACATTGGTATACATGCTACTAGCTAATACTACATCTATATGAAAGTGCTTTTAAGCTCAAGAGAAGTATTACAACTAGTCCAAAGAGGCCGGGTACCACAATCTAAGGAAATGACACTAACCAAATATTTTATTTAACAATTTTGATAGATGGGTTCCCCTTTTCTGTATCTCCACCCATGCACATAAAGAGAGAGTGAAGACCTTCCAGTCATGTACCTCCCATCTATTCATTTTCCGTTTGTGGATGATTCAGGCAAGAATAATGTTCGTTACACTATTATATCCCTCTTGAAAACGAAATAAAAAGAATTATATGATAGTAGATAGTCCTGTTATGCAATTTTTATTGCAAAATAAGCTTTCATTATATTGGAACTTTCTTTTAGGCCATTACACTTAGAATCAAGTTACTGTATGATTTATAATTAAAAATCTTTGTATTTCTTTTTCACATTCATGTAGCATTGTAAACTAATATTTATTTCCTTTTTCATTATTTGGCCATAAGACTATGCATAATGTGACTGATATATTGCTCTCTTGTAAAAAAAGGTTAAAACTTGATTTTGTATCTTGCAAGACTCGTACTTTTCAATGTCTGTATCTGGAAAATAGGAGTTGTTATCTGAAGTCAAATTTTGTATAATGCATATATAACTTTTTGATGTATGGTCAATCATGTAGGCTTTTCAACCCTTGAGAGCAAGTACTATGAAAAGTGGTTGCACAGGTACTTATCTTGCAATTGAAAGACATGTTTATGTTGGTCATGGGTTATTAGGAACATCTTTAATTTGCTGATATTTTTATTTTTAAAATTTAAGATAAAATATGCAAAATACATTGTGGTCATCTTAATATGTATTTTCGTGTTCCAACCTTAATTGTCTTTGCTGCTTCAGTATATTTTTAATCAATAGCATGCAGTTTATTTGCTATTAGAGTCAATTACTTTTATCATGCATTGAAATAATTATCTTTCCAATTTTGTGAAACTTCATTTTTGTATTACAAAGAATCTATTATGCATTTGCTTTGGTAATTGGTATTGGTGAGGCTAACAACGTGCAGCATGCAAACATGCATTTGCATTTGGAACAAATGAAAAAGTTCTTGTTCTATGATTGACATGTATAGTAGTATTGTTGATATACAACAATACAAAGTATAGAACAATTTGGTAATAATGTGAATCTTTTGCAGCAAGACCCTTGTGAATATCTCATTGCCTTATGGACAATAGGATGTCTGGATTTGTCGCTATTGATATTGGTCTTTATTTCAATGACTTTAGAGATGGGTTCATTATTGCCGCCATCATGGATTCTAATATTTGATGGCATTGTTATTTCATGTTTTACAATGCAAGTATTTGTCCAAAAAAACTAGTAATAAATGCCCATGCAGTATTTATGGAGTTTGATCTCATCAATTATGGTTTGACTATTAGCTAGAGAAGGCAAATCAACCCCGGAAGATAGCTTCCTACATGGTCACACGATTTGTCTGATGCCATATGGCAATCTCTGATTTGTCAATCATATAAACAATGAATTGGATGATGATTTAGCATGTTGGCCAATTCCTGAAGAGGGGCATTGCATTCTCAACGACAATGGCTAGCTCATAACCAAGGCACTAGTGATTATGTATAAGTACAGTCCCATGTTGTCTATTTGGACTGATTCCTTTTCTAAATTTTTTTGGTGCCATTTTTTTGGAATATAATTGCATCTTGGTTATCGCAACTTAGTCCAAGAATGTGAATACTTGGCCCAAGAATGGCTTTTGGCACTCAAGAGTCAAAACTAGTAGTTAATTTCATTTCAACCACTAGAGAGTAACGATCACATTAAAGAGAGGAGTTACCTACAATGGACTGACATTTACAGCGTTTTGGTATTGTCTTTTAGCCACACTAACCTAAGGATTAGACAACTTGTGCCCAATAATGTAATTGTCACCCAGATGGAAGTATAGAAATAATTTCCATGAGCTGAAAGTGAATTCACTCGGTTCACCTAGCACCAGCAGATATATAGCTTCCTTTAGAGCTCAGTGGTGGGGGCTTTTGACTAGGCAGCAAGACATATCACAACCTAGCACCTCTAGTCAACCATCTATCAGGAGCTTTGTTTCTTCGACCTCAGATGTTAGTAGAGACATAGATATTGAGATTGGAGCTCTGGTGGGAGACGTTCCATCCTCCTCCTCCTATATAGGAGACAACAACAACACCAAGATGTGTTGAGGCCCCCTCTCGATTTTCCTCATGTGTGACATTTCTCTTCTTGGTTTTAGGGTTGTGTATTCTCATCAATGAGATGGTTCGTGTATCGACATTACAATTTTATATGCTTAGGCTTTAGACCTTAGATCTTAGATTAGGTTTTCTTTCGTCTTGCTTTTATAGGAGCGGCCCTTGCACTCCCACTTCGTATTGACATAGATGTACTTAGTCCTGTTATCCCCCATTTCTAGGGATAACTAAGGAGATGATGTCTCGAGGCCCTCAGGTTGCTGACGTGGAGTGCCAAGGGATGGATTGACTTGTGAAGTCCACGTACAAAAATGAAGACCTGCTTCACCACCATACTTCTCCGATTCATCGTGATGGCATTCACCACATTAACTTATTTCCGGAAGACAGTGGGTCTTGCTTCATGAGGTACAAGTCAGGTATTGTGGTAAGTGTCACTTTAATACTTGAGGCATTTGAATGTGTTGCATTAAAGCTTCTCTTGATTATAGAACGTTTGCTTGAAAATTATGCTCTTTTCCTTGTTTCACCTTGGTAGTTGACATTGCGCCCTAGTAAGTGGTCACCCTTGGGGAAAGGTTTGCTACTGGGAGGTCTCCTTGATGATTCATCGTACCATTCCCGATCATACTTATCATTTTCCACACTTCATCATTTTCGTCTCCTCATCTTTTGGGATTTTCGGGTGTACTAACCCAAGAAGGGATTGTACCTCATTTGATGGGAAGTAGGGGCTAAAGGCCCAGAGGCTTGTAGTTGGAAAAAGATAAAAGCCAATCATAAACCTTCTAGATGCTTGCCCAGGGATCCCGAGGAAAATGAAATGTCTCTCACAAAAAACTAATGGGACCCGTAAAATAAATAACTAATTAAGCATGCAAACCAAGGTAGAGCATGTGTGGGTAATGTTTTTCATGCTTAGGTAGATGTCCCACACGCTGTCTTCAACTCGGGGAAGCACAGTGTGACCAGGGTAGAGTCAAGGTGGGCAATGTTTTTCATGCTTAGGTAGAAGTCCCACTTTGGATTCAACCCGGAAACACTTTAATTAATTAATGGCAATAAATGGGGTTGGAAAAAGGTTGCATTGAAAACGAAGGTGCAACACACTCTCTACAAAGGAACCCTAAATCGGAGACTACGAACCCTTGTATGTCATGAACCCCATGCCCATATGTTCTACCCCCATCCACTTCACACTCTTTACATGGCTTAGAGAGGATCCACCTATGAAACAATCCTTAACTTGAGGAATGATTCACCCAATAGGTCACCATGACAACCCTCCCATACCTAAACTTGGCAAGTTGCATAGGGTCTTTGAGCACTTATTTAATTTGAAAAGGTAGTTTTGATGCACATGTTTAGGTGGATCTTGTATTAAATGTGATTTTACTTGGCATGATACATTTGACTTGAGACCCTTGGAGGGCGCATTCATTTGTCTTTGCAGGACCTTGCTTGATGGACGTTTTTGGAGGAACAAGCCTAGATTGAGTCTTCATTGGGGCTTGAAGCCCATAGAGTGGATGCCATGACCCACACCTTGGGAGATGGAAGATGATGGACGTTGCCTTTGGAGGTAAGAGAAGACACCTTGAAGGATGATACCTAGTCCTCACCTTGCTCAACAATTTTCCTTTGGAGGCCATGCGCTACACTTTTGGGCTTGACGTCACCCTTGGGGCTAAGGTTTTGTTGATTGTGGTGAGGTATGATGATGAATTGGCATGGTTAATGAAGAGGAGGATACTTGGCATGGTGGCACATGGCCTTTGGAGGCCCAACATCCCCTTCAACAGCCCAACGATTTCCTCAAAAGGTCAAAACGTCACCCTTTAGGGGCATGACATCATGTTTTTATGGTTTCTTCATGTGTAAAATCAATTTTTGAGTTGTAAAGGGGAAATCAGAAGAGGTCGACCTCCCTAATTGTGTTTTACCCTAAAGTTATGTGGACAAACTTTATTTTGAGGTCTTGTATAAATAAAAAGACCTAGATCATTTCATTTTCATAACATTCTCAGTTGAGAATAAGACATACTTGGCTGAAATTTTCGCCCTCTTTGGGCATTTGGTCTATATCTCTCTCTTGTGCAAATTTTTGGATGCTTATCTTGTCTATTGTGGAGCTAAGTGGTGCGCTACCTTCTTGGAGACTTCTCTTTGGCATGTTGATGAAATTTATGTGGTAGATGAGGGTTTTATCTTGCTATATTATGAAATTGGTAAGGAATTTTCTGCATTTGTTGGTAATTTCTTGTTGTTTCATGTTATTCTTGTTTAGAACCTGTTATGCCCCACTTTTAGGGATAACTAAGGAGATTATGTCTCGAGGTCCACAGGTCCTAGACGTGGAACACCGAGAGCCAAATCGACTTGAGCATGGCCCTGGAGGGCCCATCTTTTCTTCCTTTCAGCGCCTCCACTTTGTCAGCAACAACAACATCCATTGCCTCGGCTTGGTCCTGTAGCAGAGATGGATCTTCCTCCATGAGGTAATGAGTCCAGGTATCATGGTATGTGTCACTCTGATCCTCAAAATCTTTGAATATGTGCATTTAGTTCTTTTTGTTTCTAACGGGTGCTTGGATCTTATACTTATCCACTTGACCATGTCTGGGGGGAATGACAGGATGCCCTAGTAAGCTTGTGCCCATAGGTTTTGAGTTGCCACTAGGGGGATTTCTGAAAAGCCATCATCCGCTCCCGTCATACTTGCCACTTTCCATCTTACTTCCCGCTCATCCATCCCATTACATTGGTTTGGGCATTGGGTTGGCCAATCATTTAAGGGCTGCACCTTGCCTTGTGGGAAGAAGGGGATAAAGGCCCAGAAGGTAAAAGCAACTGGCAAAAGATAAAAGCCTAAAAATAAAAACTCGAGATTTTTCTCCCATGGATCTTCGAGAAAGCCGTAAAAAGCTTCTCAACAAGAAACAAGAGGGACCCATAAAAAATAATAAATCAAGACCTATTCAGTGGATAGGGGGTCTCATCACGAGCCAACCTATTAGGTCCATGGGCATCTAGCGGTATGACACTACTAGCATCTGGATACCATGCCAGGGTAATATCTCTTGGTGGCATAGCCAAGAGAAAGGGGGTCTCATCACGAGCCAACGTTCTCATTTCCGTGAAAGTGCTTGTGGGTAACATTGCCACCACTGGTCACCATGCCAGGGCAGTGTCCCCTGATTAGCTCCTTGAAATAAAAACCAATAAAGAACAAAGAATAAAAGGCATGAATGGGCTTGGAAACGTTTGCATCCAAGACAGGTGCAACTCGCCTTCTACAAAGGCACCCACAGGTAAGCCTTGCATTTCCCTGCTATCACTGCACCCCTTGTCAGGACATCCCTTATCCACTCACCCATTTACATGACTTGGATTTGATCTCTTCCGGAAGCATCTCTTTTCCAGTGGACACTAGCCCAATAGGACACCCTGTTACTTCCTTCGAACTTGCCTTGCAGATTTGTATAATGTCTTTGAGCACTTGACTAGGTAAAAAGGGTTTTATGCACATGTTTAATAAAATTGATGATTGGATGTGATTGACATTGCTATGATCCATGTGAATTATGAGCCCATGGAGGGCGTATCTGTTAATGCGCATGATCATACCCGATGGACAGGTACCATATTGGACTGGTACACATGGGGAAATGATTAGTCCAGACCTCCATGGGGCTGAAGAGCCCACTAGATGGATGCTGAGACCCCAACAGGGGGCAGAGACAAGACAAAGGGGTTTGCACCGGAGAAGAGGACGTTGCACAGAGGCACCCTGGCAGAGCCTTACCTAGGGGGGTTGTGCCCTCTCCACTGGTACGTTGGCCTTGGAAGGCCCCAAACGTCACCCAGGATGCCCATGACGTCATCCAACATTGTGGACGTTTTGGGGAGGCAATTATGGCAGTGTGGCCGCTTGGAGAGGCCCAAGGAGGGCTAACGTTTTGCTCCAAGAGGCTAATGTTGCCCTAAAAAGGGCTAATGTCACCCTAAAAAGGGCTAATGTCACCCTAGAAAGGGAATGACGTCTTACTTTTGCCTGATTAGGGTTTCATTTATGACATTTAATGTAAAACATTATTATTTGGTATTTTGGCCTTGTCGGCCTTTTGGTGACCTAAAATTAAATTAAGGTCACTTGCTATTGTATAAATAGAGAGCTAAAACTCTCTAATTTTCATCATCTTTCACTCACACTTAGCGAGGTCTGAAATTTGCCCCCTCCTTTAGGGTTTTTGGCTGAAAATTGATGCACACTTGTTGAAGGAGTCTCTTTCTTGGCTATTTTGGAAATTTCTTGGTGCAAGGTTTACAACTAGGGTTTGGCTACATGAATGCTTGGTGGATGTAAGTGAATTTCTGCAAAAACTTTCTTTATTGAATGGTTACGGTATTGTTTACTTGCATTTTGTTGTTATAATTTGCTGGATTAAACCCTAGGGGACAAGCACATGTTGGTGTCCTTGTTTCATGTCCCTACTAAGTTAAGCCAAGAGCCATTTTAATTTGCTGAAGTTAGATAGAGCCTTGCCATAGCAACACTCTACTTCTACTCTTCTAGCCTAGCCGTTTTTATTCTTGTCATTGAGCTAAGGAAGGAGGAAAACGCACTAAGGCCTAGGGTTTCTACACCTTAGTGAGCCGTTTTCCCCTAGGGTGTAATGTCCCCACTTTGGGACATCATTATATTACACAGTGTTATGATGACCAGGGTAGCCAGTTGGAGATTATAGCGAGTACATGGATTATTGAGAGGCATTTTGGGGTCCGGCTTGCATCGCTCATCCCATTTCATCATTATGATCCATTTCACACAGGTTGGCTTTGGTTCCGTTGCATTCTGACGATTTCCATGATTTTGAGTATTTTGAGCTATAAGTTAATTAAATTCACTGAAGAGGTCATTTTGGGCACATTATTTGGAGGAACCTCTCAGTGTAATAACTCATTGGAATCGGGAGGAGCAACACTACAGGATGGGATGGTGAGAAGTGACTTTAAGTGGCCAGGGAAGCCACAAGGAGAGATAAGGCGCTTTTCAGAGGTAAAAAGGTTAATTAATTAATTAATTAAATTTTAATAAAATGAAAGTCACTTTGGAGGGACAAGGTGAGAAGGAAGTATAAAGCAAAGGCAAGGGCCTCTATTGATTCGTTCATGTATGTTTATCATTTTGATATCTGGCTTCTAGCTAGAGGGCCCATCTCTTGGGGGTTTTGACTTAACAAACCCTAGAGGACGATTCGGTGGTGAAAGATTCCACCTAGCTTGTCCCAAGCTTGGTCTTGGAGATGCGATACTCTCCCACACCATTCTAGTTCGGATCTACATCAGTGCAGGAGGGTTCTACACCAACCACAGGCACATCAAGAGAAGGAGGGCGCACCATTGGGGGTTTCCAGCAAGGGGGGCACACCATTCAATGAAGGAAGGCTCGTTGTAGGAGTTTGAGGGGGATCTTGGAGATTTGAGCATTTGGGTTTTACTTGCAAGGCCTTAGCCATGATTTCTAGTGCCTCTTGAGATAGATTTATGGTTCAGATTATTTCTTAGAGCATTGGGACGAATTGGAGAAGAGGGCATTTTTGAGATTCAGATCTATTTAGTTTGGAGGAGTTATCCATAACATTTCGGCCTGAGACTTCAAGAGGGGGATCCTACCACCCCGATCTATCATTTGGCCGAGTTTGGACTCATTTGGAGGCCTCCTTCATGAGGGTCGAAATTGTAGGGTTTGACAGTTTTAGGAGGGTGCAACTCAATTGGAGGATTTAGCATTTGGAGGAGTTTCCCTTGGTATTTCGGTTTGAGATTTCAGGAGGGGATTCCATTGATCTAAACAATAACCAAATTGAGTAAATCCTACCCTATTATGTGACAACACACCTCCAAGGCTGATATATAAAGTAGATATACAAAAATTCAGGATTAATTACAAGGTTACCTCATGATTATGCACAATTGTCCAAGTATCCACACATCACAACAATGACCAATTGACCTCCAAAGTCTTTTATTCAATAATCCAAGAGTATTACAGTAGTGTTATAACAACTAGTATGAACTCCCAAGCTCCAACTAACTCTAAAAGAGGGAAGTCGACTTTGCTTTATACTTTTTTGAGTGAAGATCCCAAGAGGGGTGCACATGCCAAGTGTGAGGGGCGCATAGCTTAGATGAGGGCACGTGGAAGAGGAGGAGGGGCGAGTTGTAGCCCTCTCCTCATGCCAAATATCCAACCAACTGCCACATTGCAGCCATTAGGTGAGTTACAGATTTGGGAGAAGATCTCCCTTGGAGAATGCGCCACCTCAAGGGAGAGGTGCGCACCTCCTTTTGAGCAGATGGGTTTATTCCATTACACATCCCATCAACCATGCCTTTGACCCATAGACATCATCCTATGGGCGCCAACTTGCCTCTTGGGCTTTTATTTTGTCTCCAACATGTCCCCACATGTTTCCTTAATTTTTGCTTTTGCTGATTTTATTTGATTTATTTTGACTTTTTTGAGTAAAATTAATTTTTAAGTGATTAAAATCACTAATTTTACTCAACCAAGTGGGTACTTAGGTAATATGGGTGCTTTAGGTCAAAAAATGAGCACCCCCAAGGCATATGAAGTCTCCTAGTACCACTTTTTTAATACATCTTTATTTTTTAATTAAAAATTCCTCTTTTGCGGAAAATTTTTAATTAACTGAAAAAATTAAAAAATCCTAAGGGGGACTTAGCACATTTCCATAAGACTCTAGGAGTATGTTTAGCATGATAATATACATTAGACACTAGGCTTAGATCCATGCTAAGGCCTAACCATGAGTATATACTCCAGCTCTGGAGGGATTGAGTGAAAAAACTCATAAATTATAAATTGTCTGAAAACGACAAAATACAATTAAATAAGTAAAAAAAACACTCCAGAGAAACAACTCATGCCTAAACTGAAGGTGGCTAAGACATTTTACAAGTTCATCATGTAACATATCTTATTACAATTTTTTATGGAAAATGTGAAAAAGGTTGGTCTTAATGACCGGCTGAACTTTTGAACTCTGAATTTTGAACATGAAAATGTTCAATCTTTGGTGGCTCACTGGAAGTCCATCCTAGTGCAACTTGGTGGATAACAGGGTCCTTTGATGAAGAGGAGAGGGAGCTCTATCCTTTGAAACTCTTGGACAATGACGGTTGAAGCAACAACCAATCAATCCTCCAAGATTGAAGAACCTGCAACAATGTACTTCAATCCTGCAAACACTTGTTAAAAGGTCTTCCCTACACAAAACAACGCTCAAATATGCATGTTAGTTTAACCGAAAACGAAGCATGCAATGCAAAAGTCTATGATTTATAAGGAAGAAATGAGATGAATCAAACTAGATTTATCTCACCCTACTGTATGATAGCATACCTTCAAAGCCTTGCAAATTAATTACAAAATTGAAACACAAGATACAAGTTACCTCATAAAAATAGCACTAGATCCAAGCATCTGCACATAGCATCAACACCAATAGAACTCCAAAGTCTTCTTTATTTAATTCAGAAATGATACAATGATACAATAGTGGTCTATCTTCCCAAGGCTCCAACTCTCACGAATGGAGGAGGGGTAACCATGCTTATATAGCTTTGGTGGTGACAACTCCAAAGAGAGGATGCGCTAGGGTTTAGGTAATGCGTGAGTGAAGTGAGGATGCGTGGGGTTAATGGGAGTGATGTGTGGTGATGAGTGGAGTGGATAGGTAGTGGTGTGTAGTGTAGGGTGAGTGAGGTGGAGTGAAGTGAGGTGAGAGTGGAGTGAGGTGGAGTGAAGGGGTAGTTAGGAGATGCGTGATCAGATTGGGATGTGCGCCCCTCCTCTAAAACGCACCAACTAGGTAGGTGGGGTCGAGTCCCTTCATTGGGTTCTCCCTCATGTCCACATTACCCTCATGAAGTCGCCTTCACCTTAGCTTAACTCGCCTAGGCTTTCAGTCAACTGGGGACATGAGAAAAACATGTTTCAAACATGTTCCCCAGTTCTCCTAAAAAATAGAAAATGATTTTAATTACCCCTTTTCCGTAAATTTCGAGTAAAATTCATTTTTTGAGTGATAATAATCACTTTTTTGTCTCGAAAGAAGGAAAATAGGGGTTTACATGATACTCTGAATTGGAAAACGACCATAAATATGGCATCTGACAATGTTTGATGCCATATTTTTACAATTTATTGACTCAGAATTAAAAAATTCCATTTTTGCGGGAATTTAATTAATTCACTGAAACATAAAAAAAAACTATCAAACCTAGCCGCAATTTCCAAATGACTCAATCAAGATGACCTAGTATGAGCTCATATACATTTAGACACCAGACATTGGTTTTCCATGCCAAGGCCTAACCACCAACACATATTCTAGCTCTGGAGTCCGTCTTTTGAGTGAAAAAACTTAGAAATTATTTTATCGCTCACAAAGGCAAGCAGGAAAAATAATTAACAAGTGAAAAAAAACACTCTAGAATATATGTTCGTGCCTAGGTCTTAGGTGGTCAATAGTCTTTTACAATATCTCATAGTCAGGTCATTTATTACAATGGTGGAAATGCGAAAAAAGGTGGTCTTTTGCAAGACCGGCTGAACTCTGAACTCTGTCATATGAGCACTGATTGCTCATTCTTTGGCCGCTCTTCAGGAAATCAAGCTTGTGCAAACTGGTGGATAACATTGGATCCATATGGGGACGTGTGGTTGATTTTTAAATCTGTAGGAGACCATGCGAGAATCCAAAATTATTCTACCTGCATCATGGATACATGTCAACAATCATATCCATATAAAACCAACATTAAACACAATTTGCAATGATAATATACAAGTACATATAATACAACAGAAGCATATATACATGTGCATATAGTACAGAAAAAATAAATAATGTACAGAAAAGACAAAACATAATGTACAAAAGATAAGGGTTAGAGAGTATGATACAGTAGATGCCCCCATGGGCATCAGATGACTTATGTGAAGAAAAACTTGAGAAGTTGGACGTTGTCTGGAAGGGCCAAATTCTCACCATCCAACCTGTTTAGATAAAATGAATTATTGCCAGCTGAACCCTGTATGATGTATGGACCTGCCCATAAATTGTCGAACTTTCCATGATTCCCTGACTTTTCCCTTCTTTTATCCCTGTTATCCCCCACTTTCAGGGATAACTAGGAGATCATGTCTCGAGGCCCATGGGTCCTAGACATGGAGTACCGAGAGCAGGATTGACTTTAGTTTGGCCCTGGAGGGCCCACCTTTTCTTTCCTCCAACATCTTTATCTTGTCAACAACAGTAGCATCCATCACCATCGGCTTGGTCCTGTGTCAGAGAAGGTTCTTGCTCCATGAGGTAATTGGTCCGGGTATCATGGTATGTGTCACTTTGATCATCAAAACCATTGAATGTATGCATCTGATTCTTTTTATTTCTAACAACTGCTTGGATCTTACACTTGCCCGCTTGACCATGTTTGGGGGGAATTGACAGGGTGCCGTAGCAAGCTTGTGTCTGTAGGTTTTGGTTTGCCATTGGGGGGGATTTCTGAAAGCCATCGTCCGCTCCCATCATGGCACCACTTTTCCATCTTGTTTCCCGCTCACCTATCCCATTCCACTTGTCCAGACATTGGGTTGACCTATTTTCAAGATTGCACCATAGTCATATTCAACCACATTGGAGAGCTAAAGAGGTAGGCTCTTGGTGCCCATTTTTCTTTCTTGTTTTGTTTTTTTTTAAAATGCATGTGTTGTAAACTAGTTTCTTCTCCTACTCTT
>SNQJ01S0206404.1:0-11590 GCA_010110895.2 Picea sitchensis | reverse complement strand
GGCTCATCTCTGTCGGTGTTAATTGTTCTCATATCTTTGAGGTGTCCAATAATTGTGGAAAGTATGGCCAAAGAAGGTCCACATTAAACACTGGGTGAAAGACAAGGAAGGGGGGAATGGTGAGCTCAAAATAATTTTCACCCACACCCTTGGTGATGGTGTAAGGTCCATAAAGGAGTGGATGAAGCTTTTGATGGGGTCCTGTAAGGTGTTCTTTCTGCAAGTGAAACCAAACTTTATCTCCCACCTAAAACTTGTGTGGAACATGGTGTTGATCATGGCACTACTTGTACTTAGAATTAGACTTCTGCACAATATCCTGAACCTAATGGAGAATGTTCTAGATCCATTCAATGAACTGGGTGGCTTTGTTGGCTTTGGTTTGAGCATGGGATGATTCAACCTATGTGGACATAACTGGTAGTGAAATATCCATGGGACCTAATGGTTGAAATCCCAACCCCACCTAAAAGGGGTTGTGTTTGGTTGAGCTATGTATGGATTTGTTGTAATTGTGTTGAAAATAGGGAAAATTCTCATCCCATGTGCATGGATTCTTGTAATTGTAAATGCGCAAGATATGCACGATCATCATGTTGATGACCTCATTTTTTCCATCTGTTTTGGGATGGAAGGAAGTGGATTTGGTGAACTTAGTTTCCAACAGTGACCAAATGCTCCACGAGAATGTGATAAGGAATTAATTATCCCAATATGAGATGATGGTTTGTGGTATCCATTTTGATGTTCTTCTTGCGGGCGGCTATAATCGTCATTTTGGAAAATCAATCAACCACCAAAACAACACATCCATTTCCCTTCTTGTTTGAAGGAAGGCCCAACATGTAGTTCATAGATATGGTTTCCTAGGGCATGTCGGAAGCAGGAAGAGGGGTTTACATGCCTTATTTCTTAATGGCCGGTTTAGAAATGGTGCAGGTCATGAAGGACCTGATTTACTTGCTTACATCCTATCAAATTTTCAGCCAATAGAAATGTTGTTGCAACACTTCCACTATATTTTATATGCCGAAGTGTCCTGCCATCCGATTGTAGTTAGCTTCCCAAATCAGCTTCGCTCACTCGCTTGATGGGATGCAGAGATCGCCCAGATGCCACAAAAACCCATCTCGAAGATGGAAATCAGTGACAATTGTGTTTGTGCCCAACATATGGTAGGTAGTAGAAAAGTTAGGATCTCTCTCATAGAGTTGGGGCCATCCGGAGGTATCATGTACGCATGAGTGTAGCACCATGGTTAGTGATGCAACTGGAGGTTGACTGAGGCAGTCAACAATACAGTTGGTTCTCCTTACCTTATACTTGATGTTGATATGGAACTATTGCAAGTATGTGGACCACTTCTGATGGCGATCATTCTGCAATTTTCCTTGTGTTTGCATGAACTGTCTCCTTCCTGAGAATGTAATGCCTCCATTGGTGGTAGGCTTGTACAATGGAGTATATTTATTTATCATAAGTTGGGAACTTACAAATGGTATCTAATAAAGTCTCACTATGATAGGCCACAAGATGTTCGTATTGAGTGAGAACTATGCCCATAACATAATCTGAAGAATTTGTATCAATCTTAAAAGGTTGTTGCAGGTCAGGTAATGAGAGCATCGGGGTTGAGCACAAGTGTCACTTTGAATCATCAGACGCTTTATGTTGTGACTGTCCCCGCATGAAATTTTCCTTGCCACAACCTATGGTCACTTGGATAAGGGACCATGCTATGTGGGAGAATCCCAACATGAACCTGCAATAGAAATTGGCAAGGCCTAAGAAGATTCGAAGATCAATGAGTGTGGTCGGGGATGGCTAGTCATGAATGACCTGGATCTTATCTAGATCGACATGCACCCCAGGCTCATCAAAAATGTATCCTGGGTACTATACCGTATTCATGTCAAAGGAGCATTTTTCCAAATATTCATATAGCTTATGTTTCCTTAGAGTGTGCAGAACCTATTGAATATGTTGCAAGTGTTCCACCCAACTCTTGTTGAAGATGAGGATTTCATCCAAATACACCACCACAAAATAATTAGTGAAAGGCCACAAGATATTGTCCATCATCCTCATGAAATTTATTGGGGCATTCTTCAAGACAAAGGGCATGACCAACAATTCAAAATTACCTTCTTTGGACTTGAAGGAAATATTCCATACATCGGTCTCCTCTATTGGGACATGGTAGTAACCAAACTTTAGATCAATCTTACTAAAGTATTTGGACCTCTTGAGATAGTCAAGGAGATCATCAATTCATGGAAATGGGTACCGAATCCTGACTCTGATTTTATTTAGGGCCCGGTAACCAATGCAGATTTGTCAGGTCCCGTCTTTCTTCTGCACAAGAAAGATTGGGCTTCCACAAGGTGATGATCTCGGTCAAATGTGCCCATTTTCGACGAGCTCTTGGATCTGGTGCTTGATTTCATCATTTTCTGACAAAGATAAAAAATAGACTGGCCCACTGGGTAGCGGTGCGTCAGGGGTCAAATTGATTGAATGCTTGACATGACTGTGCAAAGGTACCCCTATGAGTGAGGAGAATATGTCTTTGTATTATTTCATGACATTATCCACTTGCTTCTTCTACGTGGAGAGACTTGTCACAGAGGCCATGGATGTGGTTGTAATGTTCCTCTCACTTTGAGAGTGAATCACGAAGAAGTAAAACTTCCAGTTCTGAGAGATAACCTTCTTGCATTGCTTGGAAAAGATCAAGGAAATTGTAGTAGGTGGGACTACCTCGGGTATCCTGTACAATTTCCTGTCCAAAGTAATAATAACACTACGAGGCCTAGACTCATATACATCATGAAGTTTCCATAAATAAGGTTGGACTAAAAGAACATCACAAACTTCAAGAGGGGCGACATCACACGATACCTCATCTTTGAAGGGTTTGATGTCGTAGGGAAGGAAACACTATTGGTTGACTCAGGGATTGCTCCCCTGGCAGAGCCATCCGATGGTGTATGGTTGTGGGTGCGGTGTTTTCGATAGAGCCAATTGCTTGATGACCTCCACTAAGATGAGGTTCTTCTGGATACCATTGTCAATGATGTAGTGCAATGGAGTACCCTTCACCCATATCTGTGAATGAAAGAGGCGATCACCTTCCTATGTTTCATCAGGTTCACTGGGCTCGATCTTGGTGGTCGCAATGGTGGCACTAGGTTTTGCTTCAATGATCCATCTAAATGTTTTTGGTTCTGACTCAAAATCAAAACCCACATATTATTCATATGCTTTCACCTTATCCACCCATGACTACTTTGAGAAACATTCATCGGTGTTAAGTCAGGGGATATTATGGAACTCGCACCACTTCCCAATGTCTTTCTTTGTCTTCCCATTATCCTTCTTTGTTTACGGCTTAGACTGGTTGTCCTAAATCTTCCCATCCTTTCACTTTCCTTTGTTATGTTGGTTGGGGCTACATTTTCCTTGATTCTATTGTGAGGGGTTCCTAGACCCAAACTACTGTGTCTTTTGTTAAAGTTTCTGCTCAATTTTGATAGCATATCGATAGGTCGCGCCCAAGGACGAGATGTTCAAAAAGTCCATTTTTGTCTAGATGTATCTATGTAGACTGTCACAATACTTGATCACCATATGTCACTCAGAGTCTTTTATACCAATCTTGGTGCGCAAGGTATGGAATAAATTGGTGAACTCTAGCATTGTTTGGTCCCTTTCCTACCATAGTGTGGTCCAACTTGTATATAAGTCATCATAACTTCCAATAGGGTAGTATTGTTCCCTAATAGAATTCCTAAAATAACCCCAAGTGGGTGTGACTACAAATAATGTAGATTACTTTGTCTCATTTTTCTCACAAAAAGTCTCCCACCAATCTTTGACATGGGGGATGTCCTTAAGGAGCACAAATGTAATATTTTCTCTATCAAAAAAGTTATGGATAAAAAATACCCTTATAGAGGTTTAACCATTTTTCTATGACATATACATCTATTTTACCTTCAAATATAGGAATATCAAAGTTGATATGTACCTTGAAGGGGGAAGAGCCTCCCCTCGAGGAAGATGTGTCACGTGTTGGAAGTCGCTGAAGGATTTGTGCAAAATTATCCATCATCTCGTTTCTATGTCGTGCAAGGGATTCCTTGAGAACAATTTAAGGGGATATCCTGCCCCATCATATCTCTTTTCTTTCCCCATGGGCAGTCATCGGGTTCGGCGACGCCGATCTTGCAAAGACTCAATTGGTTTGAGTCCCAATTGCTTATACCATGCCCTATTTGGGGACATGCACAGAGAAACAAATGAAGAGAAGACCGCTCTAATACCACTAATATGGATTTATGATTAGAATGAAATGAAACATAGATCTATAAAATTAAAACATATATACAATGAACAATAATAGAGATACAGTGAAACTTCAACTTCTATTCAATAAATAAATCTTTTGAAACTATAAAATGTGGAATGAAACAATCTTGCTTGAATGGTGGTAGCTAATCTCTAAGAAGATATGTGGAAGCCACACACATTCACCTTATTGCATTACTATGAGGCCTCCATGCCTTTTTAGCATCAACAAGTAATCAAAAAATTATAGAAATCCAAAAACCTAACCCTAAGAGATGAAGCGACAAAAGTCATGTGGGCCCTGATGGGGTAAGTTGGTACATCAACTTCCCAGGGTCATAACTTATGCATATGATCTTTGTTTTAGGTTCACGATAGCTCATTGGAAAGGTCTATTAGAGGACTACACATTTTTCATCACGATCTAACTTCATCTACAATGTGACTGTGGAAATCCCAAAAAACATTTTTTAGGGCCTCAAAACGGCCCCAGAAGTTTAGGACCCGAAAATCTAGAAACAAATTTCCAAGAGGAAAATTGTATGTGAGCCAGTTGGAAGAGGTGGGTGGCCACCAATACCCACCTGGATCATGCAAGTTGATATGATGAGGTTCAAGAATCAATTTGGTGAAGGTGTTTTAAGGATCTCAATATAGATATTTTTTTATTGAGGACAACATGAGTAAAGCTCTCATGAAGTTAAGGATCCAAAAGGACATTAACCGACATATTCAAAAAGAGAATTCTTAATTAAATATGCAAATAAAATCTCTTGAGGAGGAGAAGAAGAAGTTTCAATGTCGATTGATATGTCATGAGTAATTCCACAAAGGTATTTTTCATGAGTTGGAAAGAAATATTCATACTAAGGATCAGATATTGGCACCACCATCACCATTCCATGAAGTTGGGCAAGTAGAGAATGAAAAGCCTCCAATGCAAGAGAAATGGTCTCCTTCAAAAGGTATGATCGATAAAGATAATTCCTTGTATTCTTCTTCTCCCCATCAAGATGGAGAACGCTCAAGGAAAACTAAAATAAGGATAACTTCAAATGAATAATTCCTTCATAAGAAGTTAGTCTTAATTTCCATCCCAAGGAAAGGTAATAGATGTAAGAAATCTCCAGGAATAAATGTGCATTCTAAAGAGGGAATGAAGAAATTTTCCACTAATAAGGTTGGTATTAATGTATGGTCTAAGTATCCATGTGATTCATGTGGAACTAGTAACCATAATATGGAGAAATGTCGAAGAAAATGGTCCTTGCAAGAAAATCCATCCAAGAAGAAGGCTAAGGGAAAAATGAATTTCTCATGACAAACAAAAAGGGGGAATGACAAGAAGGGATCATGGTTCCAAGATGGGAACAAGACACTCTGCTCTTATTGTGGTAAGAGTGGAAATCAAATAGAAAAGTGTTGGACACTTTATCCACACTTATGTCCGAAGCATAACCGGAAATATGTAAATTCACTTGCAAGAAGACAGGTAGCATCCTCAAGTGAAGTTAATAGTCTTGTTGAAATATTTGAGAAAGAATACTTCTTAATGGTTGGTATTAATAGTGTGATGTATGAAGACATGAAGGTATGTTTCATGGATAGTGGCTCATCTCACCACATGATAGGAATGAAATCAGTATTCCTTATTTTCTCAGAGATCGACACATATTTCTATGTAGGCTCTGGAACTAACACCAAAAAAGAAATAAGAGGGTTTGGATATGAAATATTCCATCTCAAGTTGCACTACAACAGAACAGGAAATTAGAGCCTAAAATTGTACCAAAATTTAGTGTATTTTACTCCATGAATCGAACACCTTTTCTGGTGTAAAACGGGGTGCAATATGTACTTTTTATAATTGCACCAAAATTAGCATTGGAAATAGCACCAGATTTAGCACCTGAAAAATAACACCAATTTTAGCACCATGATTAGCGCCAGGATTAGCACCAGGTTTAGTTCCAGGAATAGCTCCATGTTTAGCGCTATGAATAGCACCAAGTTTAGCGCCAGGTTTAGCACCACATGTAGCGCAAGGTTTAGCACCAGGTGTAGTGCTAGGAATAGCCCCAGGTTTAGCGCCAAGTGTTGCTTCCAGTTTTTCTTCTAATATACCTTCCAATTTTGCTTCCATTTTTTCGTTTGTTTTGGCTTCCCCTTTTATGTCCAGTTTTGCTTCTAATATGGCTTTGAATTTTTCTTCCATTTTGGCGCCAGGAATAGCACTAGGTTTAGTGCTAGTGTTGCTTCCAATTTTTCTTCTGACATGCCTTCCAATTTTTCTTCCATTTTGGCTTCTGGTTTGGCTTCCAATTTTGCTTCTGATATGGCTTCCAATTTTGCTTCTAGTTTGGCTTCTGGTTTGGATTCCAGTTTTAAATCTATCTTTTCTTCTAGTTTTTCTTCCCGTTTTGCTTCTGGTTTGGGTTCCATTTTTTCTTCTGGTGTGGCTTCCAATTTGGCTTCCATTGTTTATTCCTTTCTTGCTTCCAATAATGCTTCTTGTTTTTCTTACAGTTATTTTTTAATATTTTTTATTTCAATTTAATTAGTTAAATATATCGTGTCTCTTAAATAACTTATATGATTATACAGTAAGTCATATAAATTCATTTTAAATATTTTATAGGATAACATTTATAAATATTTTTTTAGGGAAACGTACATCCATACAAATTAACAACATCATTATACTTATTAAATCTCCATCAAAATAGAATCTACACCATCGAGTATATATAAAATAATAAGATAATTATTATAACATGATCATCATCTATAATTAAAACAAGTGAGTCAAATATCTATAATTTAAGTGAATTTGACAACATCCATCAAGAGCAATAAATCAAAACCATCATACGTAATAAATATGCATTCAAAAATCACCAACCACTTTCAATATATAAAAATTGACGAGTCAATATTGATAAGATCATCATCAAGTGAAAGTCAAATATATATGACAGTAGATCAATATCATCTGAAAATGATACATGTCCAACAATCGACATAAGTCAAAATGATACATCGTGTACAAATGATATAAATAAAAATGATAAATTATGTAAGACAAAATGATACAAGTCAATATGATACATCATGTCCAAATGATATAAGTCAACATGAAACATGTCAAAATGATACAACTCAATAATATGGCACTGGAGGTCGTGAAAATGATACATATGATAGTAACCATGAAAAGAGGCATTATAACAATATATCAAAAATGATCCATGATGTATTCTATATGATAATGAATGTCAATGGTTGCTACCAACAACTGCCTCAACATCATCATCATCATCATCATCATCATCATCATCATCATCGTGATCATGATCATCATGATAGTCATCATCATCATTGGCATCAGCAATGGCATCATTGTCATCTATATCTGTGTCATCATGAGCATCATCTTCCATCCCAGCATCAGAACCAACATCATGATCTAGATATATTTGTTGAGGATGATCTAGATCTTCTGGAAGATCCTTATTCTGCAAAAACAAACATTTAGAATGAAAAATTATTGTTTATTTCACGCAATAATTATTTTCTATGTTATATATCTAATATTACAACATATGAAAAGAAACGATAATCATATTACATCATACCAAAGTGCACATACAATAATAAAATATCAAATAAGTTACAGGCAAGATGTCATTCCAATGATGTAAAACATTCAACAATTCTAATAAACGTTAGTAAAGATCATAAAAAAATGTTATTCCTAACCTTGCCTTGACATACCATGCCTTGCATTGACATGCATTTCCTTGGCATGTCATGCCTTGCCTTTCCTTGACATTCCATGCCTTTCCTTGACATGTCATACATGTTATCGCACAATTTGTGCTTGTCCAAAAGGGAAAGGCTAAAGGAGGGAAAATTGGAGTAAAAGGAGGTTGTCCTATCACTGTCACCTTAATAAGACACCTCTTTCTATTTAGGAATGATATCCCAGAGGAGACGTCCCCAGTGACTTGGGGTTTTGAGAAGGAAAAGGTTGAAGTATCAAGAAAATATATCCTCTCTCACAAGTCACACCAATCGGAAAGTCCCAAAGTTTTAGCAAATGAAGCAATGATATTCTTAAGTGTACCTGCCCAGAACAAAGCAACAAGAAAACACTATTTTTGCAAGTACAATTGATTTTAGTGCTTCATAAAACCTTGGACTTGTCAATGAAATAAATAAGTTGATTTGAGATGAAGCAAACATAAATCTATAACAACAATGTATATAAGATGATATATTCACAATCAATGCCTTAAATAAGCTTCAAAATGACCTAAAATGATAATCTAACAATAGCAATATACTAGCACTTGTCGGAAGCTAATGAGGCAATGTAAAAATCAACATTTGTAATTGATTTTAAGAGATTTTACTTCTGTAATAATTGGTTGTATCTTAATTTTGTAACAACAACAAGAATGTGAGTAGATTAGTCTAATCTAGGGTTAGGAAAGGTTAGTAAATAGCTTGAGGTAGAATTTTTAAGGGTTGTTCTCATCAATAGATCAAACATAAGGTCTAGATCAGTGTCTTTAGGGATAATGCAGTCAAGAGGGATGATGGTTGAGGTGTTGGTAACCCAAGGTCTCAATCAACAAACCCTAGAAGGAAAACGACTACTAGGAAGTAGGTAACCCTAGGCCCTAGTGGTTTTCCTTCTTATTTAGATCAAGCTTGAAGTAAATGAAGGCTTGATGAAGCAAATGATGCTAGAGTGATACAATGGTAGGGATATAAGAACAATGCTTCAAAGGAGGTTTTCTAGCAAAATCTAGTAGGTGAAAAGCTATTAAGACAAGGAAAATAACATGTGCTTGATCTCCTAGGGTTTTAAGCTAGAAATTTCATAATCTTAGTAAAATGCAAAGTAAATGCACTATAACCATTCAAAATAAAGAATAATTGTAGAAATTCACTTACATTCATTAAGAATAATATTGCCAATATCCTAGTTGAAGACTTTCCACCAAGAAAATGCCAAAAAATACCAAAACAAACCTCCTCCAAGAGTTGTGCACCACTTAATTTCAGGCAATAAACCCTAAGGGAGACGAATTTTGGACCTCACTTGTGTGAGTGAAAGAATGATCCTAAAATACAAGGGAAAAATCCCTTATTTATCAAATCAAAATGACCTTTAATTACAAAATTAGGTCAAAAAGGACGACATGGCCAATTTACATGAGAAAATCCAATTTTACATAAAATTTTCAAATAAAACCCTAATTTAAGCTTTTTAGGGTGACTTAATGCCCTTCCTAGGGTGAAGTTAGCCTCATTGCTGGAACGTTAGCCCTCCATGTGGAACGTTGGGGCTCAAAACCCCTCTAGAACTACCACACGTGCCAACCAATGTCGTCCTCAAGCTAGGTGCCTCAACTGGGTGACGTAAGGCTCTGAATGATGAAGTCAAGTGCCTTCAAGGGCCAACATCATGGTGGGAGGGAAAGACCCTGCTAGGTCTAGGCCTATCAGGTTGTCTATGCCAGAATGTCCTCCTCTCTCTTCTGTGCAAGCCTATGGTATATGTCTGCCCCTTGCTGGGGTCTCAACATCCATCTGGTGGGATTTTATCCCTATGGAGGTCTGAGCTAACCATCTCCCCATATGTACCTTTCCATCGCACATGGTCCTATAGAAACAAAAAGTACACCCTCCATGGGCTTATAAGTCACAAGTATCATAGCAATGTCAATCACATCTAATAATCAGGTTATCCAAACATGTGCATAAAACCCCCATTTCCCAGACAAGTGCTCAAAGACGTTATGTTATTCTACAAGCCAGTTTTGGAGAGGGTTGCGGGGCATCCAATTGGGATAATTCTCCTTGGATGTGGGATGTTTCCAGGTGAAGACCAATATAGGTCATGTAAGTGCATGATATGGTATGGGATGTTTGGGAAAGGGATACAGTGATGACAGGGAAATGTAGGCTTACATGTGGGTGACTCTGAAGAGGGTGAGATGCACCTTGTCATGGATGCAAATGTTTCCAAGCCTATTCAATTCCTTTTTACCCTTTTATATTATTTATTTTTCTTTCAAGAGAATAGATGGGGGAGACGTCCCTAGAGTTGTGATAGTGTTACAAACAAGCATTCCATGGAGATGAGAAGGTTGGCTCGTGATGAGACACCCTTTCTCTTGGCTATTCCATCAAGAGCCACTACCCTGGTGTGGTGACCAGATGAATGGTAGTGTCATACCACTACATTCCCATGGAACTAATAGGTTGTCTCGCGATGAGACCCCCTATCCTACAACTAGGTATTGATTTTATTTATTTTATGGGTCCCTCCTTTTTCTTATTGAGAAGCCTCTTATTGCTTTCTTGAGGATCCTTGGGTGAATCATATGAAGGTTTTGATCCTTTGTATTTTATATTTTTCCATCTACTTTTAGCCTCTCGGCCTTTATCCCCTTCTCACCATAAGGCAAGGTACAAACCTTTGCTAGCTTGGAAAACCCAATGCTCGAACCAATGCAAGGGATAGATGAGAGGGAAGATGATGAAAAGTGATAAGTATGGTGGGAATGGACGATGACCTTTCATGAACCCACCCAGTGGAAACTCACTCCTAAGGGAACCAACTTTCTATGGAAGTTTTCCAACCCCCAGGGTATGGACATGTCAAAAGGCATAAATTCCAAGCACATGTCATGAATCAAAAGAGAATTAAACGCACATATTCAAATGTTTTGAGAATTAGAGTGACACATACCATGATACTCAGACTCATTACCTCATGGAACAAGACCCACTTCTGCTAAAGGACCAGGCCGATGTGATGGATGTTGCTATTGCTGATAGGATGGAGGTGTTGAAGAAGAAATATGGGCCCTCTAGGGCCAGGCTCAAGTCAATATGGCTCTCAGTACTGCATGTCTAGGACCTGTGGGCCTCGAGACATAATCTCTTTACTTATCCCTAGGCTAGGGGATAACAATTCCTAGCCTTTACAGGCCTTGCCTTGAAAATCCGTTCCTTGCCTTGAAATGTCTTGCCTTTCCTTGATATGCCATGTCTTGTCTTACCTTGAAATGTCATGCCTTTCCTTGACATTCCTTTCCTTGCCTTGCCTTACCCTGACATGCCATGCCTTTCCTTGACATGTCATGCCTAGTCTTACCATGTCTTTCCTTGATAAGACATTCCTTGCCTTGACATGTATTTCCTTGCTTTGACATGCCATGCC
>SNQJ01S0206403.1:0-16375 GCA_010110895.2 Picea sitchensis | reverse complement strand
GATATTATTGTAATAGAGCTCTGCTCAACTAGAGGTTGCCCCCTTGAAGAGGCCCGTGAACATTTCTTTCAGATTCAAAATGTTATTTTTGTTGTTATTCTTATATCATTTCAGTGCTATTGTGGTGAATGTTCTGGCTATATTGCTATTATCCTGCCATTACTAGCATTTTATTTCTGTTCTGCATACATTTTATATCTGGTATATTACAAAAACTATTAATGGTCTCATAAGACCTTGGGATTCCTTCTTCCAAAATATATGTGCAAGAAAAGAGAAAATCCAATTTGACAGTCTATGGGAAGAATCTGTTCAAGAAGAAGCAAGAGTGGGAAACCAAGAAGCCATACTATTAAGACATGAATATCAATCCCTAGCCACTCATGCTAAAGGTGGAAAGAAAAGGTCTCATTTCCAAAGGGAGACAAATTTTCATAAATAATCTCACCCTCCAAAGAGATTCCAGAAACATCATAAGGGTGAAAGAAAGGGAAAAGACTTCTCCTCTTATCAATGTTATCATTGTGATAAGATGGGACACATTGCTAAGAAATGTCCTGATAGAAAGGAAGAAAGAAGAGAAATAAAAAAATACATCATGCCCATTGATCGAGGTGGATATTGGTGGCCACCCACATTTTCCAACTGTCTCAAAACAATGTTCTAGCAATTTTGGTAATTTACTATTTTTAGCAGTTTTTAACTTCCGGGGCCATTTTGAGGGCCTAAATGAAGGTTTTTTGGGATCGATATTCTCAATGATAGTCAAAGGCTATAATGAATTTTTTTTGGGATTGAGCTATCAACTATTGTTGGATTCCCTTCTGGACTATAGGGTGGAAATTAAGGCTATAACACCTAACAAGCAACTAATGATGGAAGACATGTTGTGCTTGGGTTGGGACTGTCTGAGGAAAGGCACAATAATTTGTTGAAATAAATTAAATTTTGGGGAATCCCAAGATATCCTAGAATATACAAGTTCCAATAATGTAGTAGCAACAGGAGTTGGACATGGCCAATAGTGAAATTATGATCATAAATGGATTTTCTCATCTTAGCTTTCTATTTTCTTTTATAAAAGTTATGTGTTCTCTAATGTAGCATATATACTTGTGTATATATATTATGAATTGATACATAGGTGAGAAAATTATAGTTGATGTTTTATCTATGTGTTTGATGCAGGAGCATCGCCTTCAAAGTCAAAATGCAAGTGTGGAGGCAAAGGAAAGACATCTCATCATGACACATAAGCAATTAACTTAGAATTAAATCGATTTGTTGAGATATTTTTGAAAGAAGCATTTTTAAATATGTCGTGTTTGTAAAGTCATGAAGGAATGTAAGAGGTTGCATATATGGAGTGTTGACTCTTATCTGGAAATAACTGTTAGTTATTGTAATAGGACAAATTAGGTAACCACTAAGAGTTTGATAGGATAGGTTACAGATAGGACAACGGGAGCTCATGGAGCCAGTCCTTAGATAGTGTATTGTTTCATTGTAATAGATCAGAAGGTAGGAGTATTGTAAGATATCAGAGAGATCAATAGAATAGAGTAGAGTAGAAGAAAGACTATGTAATTCGTTTTCATGAATGAATAGAACAGACAGAATTGTCCCAAATCCTTGGACTGTGTTCATTTGATGTATGAATGAATGGATGTTATATTCTGTGTATGTGTTCTTTAGTTTATTTCGTTCATGTATGATTGTTTGAGATATTGACTGTATGAGTTCGTGATGAAACTGGATGAGTTTCAATTGTTTCTCTTCTGACACTTGTATGCAAGGTGTACATCTTGAACACAAGGAGTGCGCCGACTAAGTCACAAATTGACTCAGAAGAGTTCAGAGAGAGAACAAGGGAAACTTAGACCAAGTGCAAGGTGTGCACAATGTCAAGGAGAGACCAAGATTCAAATAACCAGAATAGAGGAATGTCAGGTGGGCGAGAATAATTTCTTTGCAAGAAATCCTTCGATCCGAGTTATCGAAATTCTGAGAACGCAAGGTGTGCGTGGGAGTCGAATTCCTTTAAGGATAAAGCTCAGGAGAGATATAACTTTCACAAGTGTTGACAAGATCCCAGAGTTGGACTCGTAGGAGGAGAAAAGGTTCAAAAATATTTGAACACTCAGAAAATCTTCTAAGTCAGGAAGATCAGGAGCTCAAAAAGGAGGAGCGATAGTGGTTGTTAGATCGTGTAGAAAAAGACCAACAATCATCTGATCTGTGTAAGGTGCATGAACCTTAACACCTTGAATGAAAAGGAGGGAGAACCTATCAAGGTTTGAGACTTAAGGTTTACGAAGCTCGAATAGTGGGAAACCCAAAGTAGAATCTCAACCTTCCAATCGCAGGAATAGATCTGAGACATCAGATTGTTCAGGGTAAAATCCAAGTGTCGGATCGTCAAATTGGATCTGAACCATCAGATACCATGAGTCTGGGAGGAGGCAAGTTTGAAACTTGAAACACCTGAAGCGTGGAGAGCCAAAGGGCCGGATAAAATTTGGGTTGTTAGATCGAGGAGGATACATGTCGATAGGTCAGAAGATCTAGAGGAAGGCGGAGGTTGAAGTGTTGAAACACCTGATGCCCGAAGAGTCGAAGAGTCGAGAGTCGTCGATCTAAAAGTGGACACTTGGCAGTAGATCGCAAGCTCTGAGTAAATTTGTTATGGATTTTCAGTTGAGAATTGAGACCACTGAACCTCGAAGACCCAAAGTGATTCAGAGCCGTCAGATCTAGGAGAGACGTGGCATAAATCTTTGCACTCTGAGTAAAGTCCCGAAGTAATCCTCGATCGTTAGATCAAGAGGACACACAGAAGAAATCTGCATAATTCACGAGGAGGGAAAAGTTGAGAGTTGAAAAGTTCGAAGTCCGGAGACGTGAAGGTATCACAACCATTTATCCTAGGAGGACACGTGTTAGTGGATTAAAGACTTCAGATAGAAGCCAAAGAAGGAAAGGGTTGAAGTTTGAGAACTTTGGAGCCTGGAGTTTCGAAGTGATCAACATCGTCAGTTGGTAGGATAGGTTTCTGTAGATCCCCAATTCTGGAAGGTCGAGGTACGGAGGAAACTTGGGTTTGATATTTAAAAACCACGAAGTCTGGAACTGCAAAGAGATCACACATGTTGATTTCGAGGGAGAAGATCTAGTCCGTAGATACGAGAGTCACAGGTTCGAACAATCGATTCATACCATATCGTCAAGATCATGAGATCGACGATCCCATAATATTGCGGGGATAGGAGTAGCACGAGGTTTTAATTTATCGAGGGTGGGCCGCAATTCAAACCGTTATTTCGTCGGGAGGACACGTGGAGGTTTGAGGAAGATTGTGGACCCAGAAGAAGTTTAACTCCAAACCGCTTATGGTCGTGCCTGCAATCGCGTGGTGATCGCCCAAGGTCACTTTCAAGAGAGGGATTGTCTAAAAAGGAGCTAGCACTTAGCACTCTGAGATTTCACAACAGAGCGAAAGAGAAGGTTGCAGGTTCTATCATACCTGCACCAAGAAGCCGAAAGGGCATGTATCTTGATACAGAAGGAAACCATTAAGGTTTCAGAGAGTCGTCAGACTCAAGAACCAGAGATCCTTTGATCGGGAGGTCGTGCAACTGTATAGGGGAGTAGGGGGATGCATCAATGCTAATATAATCATGTCCATGAATTTGATCAATATTGAACTATAGGAACCCTTTATGGCCATAAGAATTAGAAGGGAGTTTTCCTAAACTAATATCTTGTTATTTATTTATATTTTTTTAGTTTGAATAATGTGATTATGTGAAATAAATAAAGAATATGAATGTTTATAAATGCAACAGAAGAACCCTATTGTCATGTATATGCACAAGGGAAGATAATGAAGAATAAATATACAGTAATGTACATGTAAATAGGGATGAACATATATGCTACTACATATGTACTAAGGGTGGTGTGATGAAAAATTATGGTTGTTTCTAGTTTTATAAATAGGCTTGGTTGAGGATATGGTTAAAGATGTTGATGATATCTATGAATATGGTAGTAAAGTTTATGAATAATGATAAAGGATAAGAAGACACTTGTGTTGAAATATTGTAACTTCGAAGAATATTCTAATTAAATTTGAGTTATTATCATATATATTAAATCCCCTTTTGCGGATTGATCATGTCGAGTCTTGTATAAGATCAAATCCCCTTTTGTGGATTGGTCAAACCATATTTATATGGTGGTATTTGTAAAGTCGTCCCCTAGGGTTTATAAAATGGTTTTAACCACTGTTGGAAGAAGTCGGCCCTACTCAATGAAGAGACATAACCCTAGTTCCTCTTCAATGAGTATTTATAAGTGAGGAAGCCACCTCACTTATTCATTCATTCCCTCATTCATCCAATGCACATCTTTTGAAGGAAGTTGTAGTTGCAGGAAGAAGGAGAAGAGAGGCGCATGCTCAGTCCTAGTTTATTCTTGGTGTTTTGGTCTTAGTCTTGGAATTGTATTGGAAATATATTATTGAGGAAGTTTTTGCTGGGTTTTCTCCCCCATGAGGGTTTCACAAGATAAATTTTGTGTACCTTGTGATTATGTTTCTTTCAGTGATCCTCCTTATGATTTTATTTTGGAAATGCATTGAATGCTCTAGTTAATTGAAAATAACCTAATAACAACATTAATCTTAACATGGTATCAGAGCTTGACTGAATAGAGAACCTTTAACTAGATATCTAAAAATGGCATTGGTGTCGTACAAGGAAATTAGGGATTTTTACTAAAGAGGGATTTATGACCAAAACATATCTAGGGAAGTGCACCCTACCCTAGTGCATCATTTGGAATCTTGAGAAAAACTTTTCAGTGGCCAGATTCTATGGAATGTCAAACCCTAGTTTTGAATGGTACCAGATTACCAGAAAACTAGGAAACCAAAACCAATACCAGAAGTACCAGTCCAAAAGTGCGTAGGTCAAGTTTCAAGGGGTAAAACATGGAATTTTCTGAAACGATCAGCTCTAGCAAAATTGCCTCAACCCAACACATCTCTTGGTAAGTTCAGATTCATTTTCTGAGCACTTTCATTTTTTGGTCATTTTCTTAGCTCCAAGTCAAGATGTTTGCAAGCACCAAGCTTGTTGACAAGTTAGAAGGTGTGGAATTTTTTTTTTCTTGGAAGTACATAATTGGACTCATTGTTGAAGAGAACGACCTTGCAAAATTCATAAAATAAAATGTACCGAAACCTGAAGAAGAAGCAACGAAAGAGAAGTACAAGAAGGATATGATTAGGGCCAAGAGAATAATTGCAAATTCCATTAAAGACCACTTGATGCCTCAAGTTTCTTCTAAGAATACTTCAAAATATATGTTTGATTACCTAACGATAATGTATGACGGAAAGAAAATCAACTAGAAGATGAACTTGAGAACCCAACTCAAGAATACAAAGATGCAGAAAGGAGAAACATTTCAAGACTATTTCTCTAGGGTTTCTCAATTCAAAGTACAATTAGAAGCAATTGGAGACAACTTGGATGAATATGAACTCATCATGACAACTATTAATGGTCTCAGAAGGCCTTGGGATGCCTTCTTCCAAACTATCTGTGCAAGAAAAGAGAAACTCCAATTTGACAGTCTATGGGAAGAACGTGTTCAAGAAGAAGCAAGAGTGGGAAACCAAGAAGCCATACTATTAAGACATGAAGATCAAGCCCTAGCCGCTCATGCTAAAGGGGGGAAGAAAAGGTCTCATTTCCAAAGGGAGACAAATTTTCATAAATAATATCACCCTCCAAAGAGATTCCAGAAATATCATAAGGGTGAAAGAAAGGGAAAAGACTTCTCCTCTTATCAATGTTATCATTGTGATAAGATGGGACACATTGCTAAGAAATGTCCTGCCAAAAGGGAAGAAATAAGAGAAATAAAAAAATATATCATGACCATTGATCCAGTTGGATATCAGTGGTCACCCACCTTTTCCAACTGTCTTAAAACAATGTTCTGACAATTTTGGTAATTTACTATTTTTAGTAGTTTTTAACTCCTAGGGTCATTTTGAGGGCCTAAATGAATATTTTTTGGGATCGCGCTTTCTCAATGATATTTGAAGTCACTTATTGATACCCCTAAATGAATCTCCTCAATGATACCTTTCCAATAATCTATCATGCACCCCAAATGGAGATCGTATGCCAAAGTTACGCCCCCGAGAATTTGATACACTAAACTACCCAAAACGGGGTCCACAAAAATGTTGGCTTTTCATCTTTCGGGGTTAGGATTTTGGATTTTATTTATGATAAAAAGGACTTTGGAGCCTCATTGTAAAATCTTCTTCTTGAAAATGTGAGTAGCAGACACATCTCTTCTCAGAGATAAGATACCACCATTCTATCGAGTCTTTCACTCTATGTTTTTACAATCTTTGTACATTTTCACTCATTAATAGAAAATTGTGTATTACTCTATCTCTATGTTTATGGTTGCATCTCTGATACATTTTTGTTATATTATTGGATATCCGAGATATCTCTGTACATTTCTTTATTATATCTCCACTCTCATTTCGCGTCGAAAATAATCCGGATCAGTGGTATCAGAGCAAGTTGCTCTTGATCATTTTTTTCATTGCATGTCCCTGACAAGGTACGAGTATAACAAGTTGGGTCTCGATCTTGTCTCTCTTGAAGAAAATTTCTCTCGCACACCCAATAAACCCTCCATGGTGGAAGAAAATAAAAATTACGGAGCAGACTATTCTATCAATTTGTTGTTTGAGCAAGCTCTCATGCAATAGAGGGACGAAATGATGGAGAATTTTTCCCACATCCTTCAACACCTGCCGATAGCAATAGGTGCATATTCATCAAACAACCACTTTGGAATCACCTCTCCTTTCAAGGTACAATTTAATTTTGATATTCCCATATTTGAAGGTCATATACTAGATGGAGATTCCATAGACAAATGGTTAAATCTGTTAGAAGGTTATTTCACTATTCATAATTTTTTCGACCGAGAAAAGATCACCTTCACACTCCTTAAATCTCTCCCCCATGTAACACATTGGTGGGAAACTTACTGGGAGAAAAGTTCCACAGAGGAGTCTGGAATATATGGGGCCGAGCCCACTTGGGATTTTTTTGTGGATGTAGTAAAGGAACAGTATGAACCTGTTGGCAACTATGAGGACCAATACATGAGATGGACCACACCACAGAAAGAGAGGGAACAAGAAGTTCCAGAGTTCACCAATACCTTCCATACCTTGCGCACCAAGCTGGGTATCAAAGACTCCGAACGACATTTGGTTCAGAAATATCATCGGGCTCTACACAGATACATCCAAACTGAAATGGATTTTCTGGACATCTCATCACTCGGTGCTGCTTATCGATATTTTGTTAAAATCGAGAAGAAATTTAAGCACTAGAACAAATGGGAGTGTGGGTCTACAAATATGCAACAACCAAAGTATGATAAAGACGACCCTAAAAAATAGTCTCCCGAAAACCAGTCCAAGCCACAGGAAAATAAGGGTCACGGGAAGGTATCTCTAATCTGTATGATAATCCTTTTGTAGGATTTAATTAAATTTCATCCAAGAAAATAATTCCATATATTGCATACAGGTGGTCACAGTTCACAAGAGATCTAGAAATACAAAACTCATTTGGAAATTCGTCCACTAGTGGGATTTGATCTCCTCGAGGCACCCACATAATAGAACCCATGACCATTTTCTCATAGATCAATCTGCACACTCATCCTCATTCAAATCTACAAGGGATATGATGTCTCTCCGCGTAATCTGGATCGGTCTCCTCAATGTCTTCATTGAGCAATTTCTTCAATGATTTGCCCCGGGATTTGTTCATTAACTCCAAATCTCCTCACAGGTATGAGGATCTCTATGTGTGTATTCCATGGCATTTATGGCGGCTTATTTCCCTAGTACAATATTAAAAATAAACTTTTTCATTCCACTGATTCACACATGCTATGGATATAAAACAAGTTTATACACACACTTGACTTGATGAGTGTTAAAAAAAAAAGAAGCCAATTCCTCTCTAAGTGCTTCATGGCATAAGTGTTTTTTATGGCACATCAATCTTTTTTAAAGTGATATATAATATCTTACAAAATCAAAGATATGATATTTAAGTGGTAAATGCTTTTTGGGAATTTGTAATAGTTTATGCCATTAAAAAGCAAGTGGGGTATAAGGCTCAAGTTGGGTAATTTATAAAGTGGAAAGCCTTCTTTTATTTTTATAGAAATGAATAACATATTTATGTTATTTTTTAATTTGAAGACCTAAAAAACAAAATTCCCTTTATATGAAGGAGGAGAGGAGATGTAAGGTTTGATGTATTAATGTTTTTTTTTTTTAAAGGAGACATATGAGCACTAATTTTTTAAAAGGTGGAATGTTGTGAATGTAAAAGTCTCATTAAAATCATTTTTAAGGAGAAAGAATACTTCTCAATTTATTTGGACACATTTTTGTGTTCACATGAAGGATATCCTATAATAAAATCAACATTTTTTTGCTCCTTGTCCTAGACCACCCCAAAATTGAATAAGGGGATCTAAGAACATTTGTCCTTGTGTGTGATTGTGCATATGTCCTTTGATTCTTATGTTTTCTAGTGTGACACATATTTAATATTTATATTCAATCACAATCATGAGCATATGATGTAGAATTTACAAACAATCAAATCATATCAGTGAAGGCAATGCAATCCAATTAATTAAAAGAGCAATTGCTCAAATTGTTGCAACAATGGACACAACAAGCTAATATTCAAGAAGGTCTCAAAGCATCATCAAATTTGAAGATCAACTCAACTTTGAAATCGGCTTTTGTTGTAAACTTGGAAATAGTATTTTTTTGTAAGTAATCAAATCAAGTTAAATTTCTTTGTAATTGGGTGCATTCTCGGTTGAGCCCTACACCCAAGATTCATTGTAATTTTGAGTCGAAATTGACAAGGTTGAGTAGTTTAACTCAAATAATTGTAAACATCAAGTCTTTGGGATGCATTTTTGGTGGTAACCGACATCCTCAACTTCTTGGAAGCAAGTTCAAGCAAGGCAAGTTCAAGTGAGCATGAATAGAAAGCGAGTGTGAAGTTCAAGCGAGTGTGTTCAAATGGAACGAAGTATAGAATTATTAGAGTTACTGAACACTCTAATAAACACCACTGAAGACAACACAGTGATATTGAACAAAGCAACTCTTCAATCAGTGCTAACTTCTTTGCAAGTGACACAAGTTAAGGTTAGACTTATTCAATCTCTATCCCAACTATTGAATGATGAAATCATGGATTTTAAAAATCAATTGTTAGTGAAGTGTTCTGAACTAGTTTTTGTTTAGCACAACCCTCTCCATGATAATGAAGATGATGATTTTGATCAACAATCAATGAAGGAGCAACTGAGTAAGATAACTCCATATGAAACAAAAAAAAATCTATTCTTGAACCTACATTTCAAGAGTTTTCTTTTGAGTTTAGTGAAGAAAACCTTTCAATGGTGCAACAACATGCAATAAATCCACTTCCATGGATTTCAAAACAACATGTTCATAATACTTTTTCCAAGCCCATCATCAGACCTTGGGAAGAAATCATATACAACAAGAATAAAACAAGACTTGGATATGACAAGGAAGTTACCTTTCATATTCCCGATTATTCCAAACCAATCAAGTTCTAAAGTGTTGGATTCCTTCAAGAAGCTTCAACTTCACCTGTTCAAGTTCAACATCAGAATGATAAGCTCCAACATTGTAATAGAGTTGGTCACAAGGAGAATCAATGTTTTGATCTCCATTCTTGCTAGCATCGTGATAAGCATAACCATTCTTTAGACATATGTTCAACACTGAAAAATCCTACAAGATTGAAGATTCACTATGAGTGGATTGATCCTTGGTAGTGGTCATCAACAACCAAGCGATTATTTAAGTCTTACCGAAGAATTCAATCTCGAGTAAAGACCAATCTTGTAGCACATAAAACTTTTTGTACCTCACATAAGTGGTCCCCTTATGGCATATCTTTCGAGCATGGACCTCACGGGATGAGATAACATGTGGTTGTTTTCACATGCCCACTTTGTATTGTACTCAAATGGAACAAGTAATTGATGATAGAATTGAATATGGTTGTCAGACAAGAAGTTTCAACAACAACAGACATCAAGTATGCCAGATGGGCATGAAATTTTCCAAATGGGCAACTACGGTATGTAGATGACAGACTTCAACAAAATTATGGTTCAATGACTTGCAATTGAATCATACACAGTATACATTGGGATGTTGTTGGACACCTAAAAGTGTCGAAATTGGTTAGTGGTCATCAAAAAACCATCAGATACATGGTATCAATTGGTCATTGGTCATCCCAAATCACAAATTCAGAGATCACTTTCAGTGATACACTGATAGTAGAGTGGTGATACTACATATTCACCAATTAACAGAAGACATCATATTATTCTAGCTCAAATACTTGGCAAAATGATCGAATTGTCAAGAAATCAGGGAATGTTAAGATATTGCAGTTGTTCACTTCCATATCCCAACTCTTTTCCAGTTCATTTTGGATGAAAAAATTCAACATCCAGATTGGTGGTTTTTCAGGCGGTTCTTCATTGTGGCTCAGTTCAGGAGTTTCAACATGAAGACATGGAAATATACCAACTTATGCACCTTCTTTGTTGGTATTGTTGTTTGGACTTATGATTGAGGGGGGGGAATGTTAGCCTCTTTCTCATATACAATCATTAAGTCTTAGTATACCACCTTTGTATATTTTACATGCTAGGATATAGTTGTTATCCTAAGTGTGTTTTTAGATATCTATGGCTCCTCTTCCTACGTTATTTCCTGATGAGGTGTTGATGTGAGAAAAATTGAGGTGGTTTCATTATTGTATTATATATTTGTATCATTAAGATGAATAATGTTGAGAATTATGGCTTGAGGCCTTTTCCGCCAATATTCTTGTCCTAATATTCTTATGCTCAATTTATTCAAGACAAATCATTGATGTAGACCACACTGCTATTGTCACGACCGTAGTAATTCAAGCAGAAGAACCAACAGATCTTGAAGAGGGGGAGCGCCTTTTTTATTCACAAATGTGGGTGAAGGGGACCCTCCTGCATTTTATTGTTGATAGGGGAAGCCAGAAGAACCTCATCTCAACAGAGGTCATCAAACAGTTGGGATTGTTGAAAAAACCACACCCGTAGCCATACAACATCGAGTGGCTTCACCAGGGACGAGATCTCTATGTCAACCAACAATGTTGATTTTCATACGACATCCAACCCTTCAAGGATGAGGTATTATGTGATTTTACCCCACTGGATGTCTGTGATGTTCTCTTGGTCCAACCATATATGTGGAAGCGCCATGTTGTTTATGAGTCTCGACACAACAGTGCCATTTTTTCTATGGGGGGTCATTACTACAAAATACTAGAGGTAGTTACGACTACTGTTCCACCTAAAAAGTACTGCAAGGTAGTATCTCATACTACAAAATTCAGCTTCTTCACAATCTATTCAAAAGGTGAACAAAAGGATACTGCAACCACTACAACCTCGGCCCAAGAACCTTCTATCCAACAGAAGCATGTTGACAATATTGCAACAAAGTGTAAACATTACTTCTGCAAAAAATCATCTCATGTAGCCAGACTGGTTAAAAGGGTCCTACCCTTCTAGCCACATGTTCGTGACAACCTTCAACAAGCTAAGCAACACAACTTCTCAAATAAGGAAAGCATCTCATCAAGATGCAGATTCAACAAACGCTTTTCCCTCTCCCCTGGGCACTCAACACAATGGATAACATTACTTCCTAATGAGGAAGGATTGATCCAGGTGGATATCGGTGGCCACCCACCTTTTCCAACTGGCTCAAAACAATGTTTTGGCAATTTTGGTAATTTACTATTTTTAGTAGTTTTTAACTTCCGGGGCCATTTTGAGTGCGTAAATGAAGGTTTTTTGGGATCGAGATTCTCAATGATGGAGAAAGGCTTTAATTTATCTCCATAAATGAATATCCTCGACGATACCTTTCCAACGAGCTATTTTTCACCCCAAATGGAGATCGCATGCCAAAGTTACGCCCACGGGAAGTTGATACACCAAATTACCCAAAACAGGGTCCACAAAACTGTTGGATTTTCATCTTCTGGGGTTAGGGTTTTGGATTTTATTTATGATAAAAAGGCCTTTGGAGCCTCATTGTAAAATCATCTTCTTGCGAATGCAAGTAGCAGACACATCTCTTCTCAGAGATAAGCTGCCACCATTCTAGCGAGCCTTTCACTCTGTGTTTTTACAGTCTTTGTACATTTTTGCTCATTAATAGAAAATTGTGTATTACTGTATCTTTGTGTTTATGGTTGCATCTCTGATACATTTCTGTTATATTATTGTACATCCAAGATATCTCTATACATTGCTTTATTATATCTCCGCTCTCATTTCGTGTCGAAAATAATATGGATCACCCATGTAGCTGAATATGATGAGCCAACCAAGAAGTTGACTAAAGAATAAATTGAAGATTATGTTTTGTTTTCCACCCTCTCAAGATCTATGACACCTGGAGAGGATACTTGGCTCATAGATATCGGTGCCTCTAAGCACATGATAGATTAGAAATACGTTCTCTCTAGTCTCACAGAAAAGGACTTCCCCCAGAAAGTTTCACTTGGAGATGATTATCAGTACCCTATCAAAGGAATGGGAGAATCCACCTACAAACTGGATTCAGGAACACTAATGAGAATGAAGGATGTTCTCTATGTACCAGGTTTGAAAAATAACTTACTTTCTATCTCATCCCTAGATAAGAAAGGTTCCAGGGTTGCATTCATAGATGGTGAATTTCTTATGTGGCATAAAAGAAAAACTATAAAAGATGTAGTTGTTATTGAAACAAAAGAAGGAGGTTTGTACAAGCTAAAAGGTCACTCATATGTAGCCTTAACTCAGTCTACTTAAATTCCTTGTGAGCTTTGGCATAAAAGACTAGCTCACATCAACTACAAATCCTTACCATATGTAAGCAAGGTAGTTACAGGTCCACCAAAAATTAAGGTTGATCATGAAGGTGTATGCAAGGGATGTGCACAAGGAAAGAACATAAATAATCCTTTCCCAAGGAGAGACAATAAAGAAGAAGGAATATTGGAACTCATCCACTCAAATGTATGAAATCCAATGCCATCAACCTCCCTAACCGGGTATGTATACTATGCATCATTTATTGATGATTACTCTCATAATACTTGGGGTTTATTTCTTGAATTCAAAATATGAATTACTTGGAAAGTTAAAGGAATTCAAAGCCTTGGTAGAAAACATCTCCGAAAGAAAAATCAATATACTCAGGTCAGATAATGGAGGAGAGTACACCTGAAATGAATTTGGAAGCTTTTGCAGAAATGTCGAGATTAAGAGGGAGCTCACCACTCCCTATAATCCTCAAAAAAATGGTGTAGTGGAAAGAAATAATAGAACAATTATGGAAGCAGTAAAGACTATGATTCAAGATCAAGATCTTCCAATGCACTTATGGGATGAAACAGCAAAAAAAATAGTTTATGTCCAAAACAGATTATCCCATAATGCACTTGGATTCAAAACCCTCAAAGAAATGTTCACCGGAAAGAAGCTAGAAGCAAGAAATCTAAAACTATTTGGGTGTCCAATATTTTTACACATTCCAAAAGAAAAGAGAACTATGTTGGATCTCTCAGGAAATAAGGGAATATTTGTTGGATACTGTGAGGTATCTAAGGGCTTCGGAATTTACATACCAAGTTACCATCATATTGAGATCAACAAATATGTAACCTTTGATGAGGATGCAACAATCAATAGATCAAGGAAATTCCATCTTGAATAAATATATGAAGAGGAACATGTATCTCCCATAGTTATAGAACCCATGAAGGAAGTTACAATTACCCCTGTTGATATTCCAGAAGATCATGATATAATAGAATCTCAAGAACTGCCCCATATGACGATCTCCCACAAGATAAAGCTATCTTGGGTGAGAGAACTTACTCAAGATGCATAGAAGTATGGTTCCCCAGAAGGAACCATGAGACAAAGAAAGAAACCTAAGCCATTCTCCAACTATATGGCCTTGATGTGTGATCTCATATATAAGGAACCTACTTTATTTGAAGAAGCAATTCAGAAGAAAGAATGCTTGAATGCCATGACAAAACAATACCAGTCCATTATAAAGAATGATGTATGGGAAGTAGTTCTGAGACAAAAGAGAAAATATGTGATATCTTCCAAGTGGATATACAAGATAAAACATGCATCGGATGGAAGTATTGAAAAACATAAAGCAAGATTTGTGGCTCGTGGTTTTTCTCAAAGGGAAGGTATTGATTATGAAGAAGCATTTTCTCCTGTAGCCAGATACACTTATATCAGAACCGTCATAGCTCTTACAACCAAGATGAAGTGGAAGTTACACTAGATGGATGTGAAAACAACCTTCTTGATCTAAAATTGAAGAAGACTTGAAAAACTTGAAGAATTATTGCAAGTTAAATGTTATGTGTTTAAAGAAACAGGATCAATTTGCAACACATAAATAAGGATTACTTATGTAAAATACACATAGACAACAGCATAAAACATTGAACATCAGCACATAAACACACCAACTTGATAAAGGAGTTCACCCCACTTCGGGCTACATCTCCTGGTCTAGTTTCCAATGGATCATTATTATTAAATTGCTCAAAGTTCTCAAAAACATGCCTTACAATGCTCAAAATGACAAACTGACTTCTCCAATGGCTTCCCAGCGTCCCAAAACCCCTGTCTGGGCTCTTTTGGCACCTGAAACGATCGAAAAATGAGAAAGATATGCCTCCTTGAAGCTCCTTCTCCAACTTTGTTGTCTCTGGTTCTACAATTCGCACCCTTGTTCTCCAAACCTGGCTCACACGCTCATTTAAGCGTAAAGAACCCAGTCTCGTACGCAACCGCGCACTGGTACAAACCGTAGGACGGTTAAGGGCGCGCCAGCCGCTAACCGCCTAGGCACTTGGGAGCATGGTGCATGGAACCATAGGGTGCCTGCAAAAGTAGTTTAACCGTTACAACTCCCGGGTGGTTAACCACCGGTCAAACCATATACGCATTAACCAAAGGTTATAGCATCCCCGCGCGCATGTTTTAAATGGAAACATATATATATATGTATTGCAATGTAATACATTGCAATACATTACAATGTAATATTTATATCACGCGCGCCAAAGGTTTGAGTTTAACATATGCGGTCGTATGTAACAATGTGTCCATGGGTCGGGGCTTAGCCCCGGCCCGCCCCCCTTTCCAACTATTACAACACTCAAACTTAAATATAAAGGCGTTGGAATATGAAACAAGGAACATTGGCGGGACTGTTGGCTAGCGGAGTGTTACAAAGGCATTGGTGTTGGGGGAGGTCCAGGGGTCGAACCCCGTGGACTCCCCATATAATTTTACATAACCAAATTAAATAAAAATGAAGGGACACGTGGCGCCAAAGGGTTGGGCCACGTGTCCGCACATTATTGGCTATAAATGACACACGTCACCACCTGATTGGACAACCACCAACCAATAAAAATGCACCACGTCTTCCACTTGCCATGTCATCATGATGGTACAGCCCTGCCACGTGGCCGTATGGACTATACAGATAGGTACAGTCAGCATCCCAAATTTTTTCCTGTTTGGCTTGGCAGACAGATCGCGATAACTCCTTCATACGAACTCCATTTGCGAAAGTAAATATACCGCCGGAATCAAGAAGATGATACGGACGCAATGGCACTGTTTTCGTCGCATTCCGAGCACTTTGAAAATTGAGCAAAATTTGATCCCCTGATCACACCTCCCCATTGGGAAGCTTTTGGACCTCCAAAAGACTATCTCAGTCTATGTGAAGATGAGGGTATAGTTCCCTCACCCTTCTAACCTCAATCCACTTGGCCTTGCTTGGATTCTTCCCTTTAAGACCAACTCGCAAATACTCCACATTTCCTCTCTTCGAAGTTCACATCCTCCTGTCAAGTATGGTATTTTCCTGCAGTTCTGTTAGATACTCTGGAGAAAAATCATCTATAGAAGGAATCAGAACATGCTCTCCTTGATCATCGATCAATGGAGGCTCATACAACTTCAAATTCTCAACATTAACAACTGCATACATCTGCATATATGGAGGCAAATCTAAACGAAAAGCATTGTTACCAATCTTGCCGACAATCTTGAAGGGACCATATCGAATTGGTTTCAACTT
>SNQJ01S0206402.1:0-16375 GCA_010110895.2 Picea sitchensis | reverse complement strand
GGGTGCTCATCTCATATGACCGAGATCAAAGCAATTTGTCACTTTGAAGAAAAAGGGTGAAATGTTGCATTTGGAGATGACTCATCTAACAAAATACTTGGAAAAAGGAATTGTGCTGGAAGTGAAAATGTGTGAAAAGTCTTATTGGTTGAATATTTGTAGAATAATCTCCTCAAAGTCAGCAAAATATGTGATCAAGGATACCTCTTACGTTGACTCCCAAAATGTAAAATTAGAGAAAATAACTTAGAAGATTGGTTGCAACTTAACAAGAAGACCTAACAACATATACACATACTAGACATGAATAGAAGAGAGAAGACATAAGCCACACAAAAATAATTCCAAGAAAAGTCCTAAAAGAACAAAAAATAAGGATGAAGTATTGAGTGCCACATGTTCAGTGGGGAGCAGAACCCACAGAAGAAGGCTACCTTTTTCCATTAAAATCGGGAGAAGCCATCACTTTTTCATTGATATCAAAGGGGGAGAGAAATTGGGATCATGATGATAGGAAGAGAATGAGTGTTTCCAAGGAAGTACACATGTAGGCCCCAAAATAATTAAAGAAAATAATTACAAAATAAGAAAGTGTCAAATGGCCCTAATGTTAGAAGGAAGTGACATAAATGGTATAAATAAATATCACATATACATTCATTTGATACAAGTCGAATTTCATAGGGAATAAGAAGTAAAAGACAGTCGATTTCAAGGGAGGATGAAATCTTTGGTGATGTTTTCTAAGGTATGTTATTTTCAAAGTCATCTACAATTTTACTATAACTTTTTCTAGAACGATTCAGATGGTGACATCGATATGGTATTGAGAATACATATCAAGGTACTCTCCGGTAAATTTCATCTCGTGATTCACTATAATTATGGAGATACACTGCGTGGAAGATAGGGTAGACCGGCCTTGAAACTAGTCAATAAATAGGTGTTTGGGTAAAACATTCATAACTTTTTCTTACAATAATCCAAATGCATTGGGACCACTTCCATTGGAAAAAATACGTACTGTAGTTTCTTGTGTGTTATTTTTCTAATCAGATGTTAAATATTGAGAAAGGTAAGCATGTCGTAAGTTGGGTCTTCAACAAACTTAATTGAATAAAGTTCATCATTTCATATAACCTCTTTTGGGATCATTGAGTGAAAAATTAGAGGAGTTTCTAGAATACATTGAGTAAAATTATCTATGCAGATCAGAGTACTCAAGAATTGAATAATTTCATAAACTAAAGAAGTCTCCCTGTAGCATTAATGCTCTTGTGATGATTGGTTGATGTAAGATGATTTATCGTAAAGTTTTATTATCTCTCATATATCTTGGGTGTAAGGGGAAGGGAAAGGATAGAGAGTTCAAACATCTTCTTGATATTGGAGGATTGTATATATTCCTCTTGGAGGTTTATACCTCCCTTTACATTTGGAAGATGTAGCTACCTTGGAAGTCATTTCCCTGAACAAAACTATTGATTATTTCTTAGCATATTGTGCATGGTGTATTGTGGTGTATTGTAACCTTATACTATTGTTCATTGTCATTGGATATAATTTCATGGTTTAAGTATAAGTTGAAAAAGGTTTTAATTGTACTTCTGATACTAATTCACCCTCATCAACATATGTATTCACAAGATCTAACCTTTCACTGCTTTCTTTTCTCACTCTCAGAAATCTGATGCTACCATGGTTTCCATAAACACACAGTTCTCATATAAATCCAAATCAATTTTGTTTAATATCTAGGAAAAAAATTATTTTCAAGTATCTCAAGATCCTTCACCTCATGTATAGCTTCTGATTTTGCAATGTTGTATTCACTCCTTTGGAAGCTAAAAAAATAGAATAATCAATATTACGAAAGTACATAAATACATTGTACCTACTTTATGTCCATTTTATATTTCACCAATGATCTTTTGGTTACCTTCCACACCTTATCTATAAATATAGATATATATCCTTCACTTGAAAACTATTGAGTTGAAATTATACTTTTCATTAGATGTGGAACATGTCTACCTCTTTCAACAACCATTGCTTCATTCTTTTGATTTATTTGTACCTTTCTAATATTCCAACAATTTTGCATGGTGCATCATCACCCAAAATGAACTTGTCCAAAATCACCATGAACATTATCGAAAATGCTTTATATGTGGGGTGTGGCATGAAATTAAGCCCCTAAATATACTACCTACTTGTTCATAAATATTATCTACTCAAAGAATAAAAACATCTTGTAACACATCACCTATTACATTTCTTTTCTTGGATTTTATCTGTCATTCCATCTTTTTTGTTTCTTTGGAGCTCTACTTTTTTCGTATGTCCTTTCTTCCCACAATTCCAACACTATGTCTTTCCTATTCTATATTTGGATCTTTCACTTCCTAGAATCTCATGGTTCCCTCTGGATCCTTTCCTCTATTCTTTTGTCTTCCTTTGTTATCCACAATCAACACATTAATTGAGCAGCCATCTTTTTGTTTCCATCGTATTTCATCACCACTCATAACACCAACAAAATCATCAAAATTTAATTTTTTTGAACCAGAGACAAAGTTATTTACAACAACGACCAAGCCATTCCATCATTTTGGCAAGGAGCACATGATTACAAGAGTTTTGACCTCATAATCAAACTCCACTTCTACAAAACTTAGTTGATTAGTAACAACATTAAATTCATTTAAAATGATCTCTAAATGTATTCCACCTTTTGACATCTTCATTTTAAATAATCTCTTCATTACAAATATCTTATTGCTTGTCGACTGGTTTTCATACCATTTAGCCAATGCATCCATCAACCTTTTGTCTTTTCTTTTGAAATGTTGGAATCCACTGACGCTTTCCAGCCTCAATCAGAGTGTTCCTAGTGCCTTTCTATCAAGAACCCTCCCATTCTTCATCCTTCATATTCATCAGATTCTTTTCATTCTCCAATGGTAGGAATAGATCCCTTATGATATATAAACTTCCATACATCTTCCATAACTAGTAGTTTTGGCCCTTAAATTTTTTCAAATCTAAACTTTCCATCTATATCCATTTCTCCCACTCAAAGAAGGAACCCTCTTTTCCATGAGTTACCTTTTGCCTCACATACTAATTCTTTTATAAAAAACAGATCAGAGAGCAATAAATAAAACAAATTTTGAAATAAATACGTATGATACACAATACAATAGAGACACAGATATATTGTTGGTTCACCTAGTGGTTACCAATGTAAATTTATAGGTCATTCCTTTTTATTATTATCCATCAAAATGAAGGGATCAAACCTACAACACACCCATTATAACTTCCTATTCTTTCTCTAACAATATTCTCTCTAAGAATACAATATTTAATGAGCACACACAACTGCAATAGAATTTCATAAAAAGAGGGTTGTTTTCTAGGGGAAAAAACCCTAACAAAATTTATACTATCATATATGTGACCTTATAATGAATCCATCCATTGACTATGAAATTACAATATTTTACAAGGAATTTTTTTTTTTTTTCCCAAAATTTTTCTTGGCCTCCCCCGAGACCTCGATGATTTGTAGGGAATTCCCCCCAACCCTCCCATTAGTTAATGTAGTCCAAGAATGACTAAAAAAAACATTTCAATCAAGAATATAATCAGGTTGTACAACCAACATCCTACTACATTCATATAGACATAAATCCTTGTATATGAGGTGTATTTGGTAGCTTTTGTGATCTCCAATATTTTGATGAAAAATCCCAGAGTATTCCCTATGCCTTCCAGTGCTTACATATCAAAGAATTCTTGCGGTAAAAAGTATATCCTGATCCTAATCGATGCAATCATGAAATATTCCTTCTCTGGGGAAAACCTCTCCATCTAGTAGTGAAGGTGAAGACCTACTGAATTGTAAAAATAAGGCCCTTCATTAAACACCTTTTCTATGTCTACAGGATTGGAAGATATGGTGGTAAACAAACCTTAGATCCTATATTTAGTTCAAATTTCCATTTTATTTTTCATCTAGAACTCCCAACCCCATGAGGGATTTTTCAGATAGCCATATGCCCATGAATTTTCCTATTAAAGAATGGTCCTTCATATTTTGTATACAGTTTCCAATATTATATGTGTTCACTTCATACCTTGGAGCTTTTGATGTGTGTTCATGACAATGTAACATATTATTGAATTATTTCGAGGACACTTGCATGCAAGTGATCCCATTTTAGTATATGGTTGCTTGTTTCTCTTTATGGATTCTATGATGATGTTGATGGGTTATGATGCTATGTTATTTGATATCTATGTAAAAACATATGCCATTGACAGTTTTCTCCTGACTGCAGCATGACTTCTGACACCGAGGATGTCGATGGCATCAATGGACATCCTTGGACTCCATATTGAGTCCGAGTGGGATTGTATTGGTTTGAGTATTTCAATTATTCATATGTGACATATGATCGGGTATATTATGATGATGTTTATGGATCATTGACATTGTTTCGTTGATGGATTCATGCTGATGATTTATTTCTAATATGACTCACATATGCAGCATGGGTCCATTTACAACAACCACAAATTGAGGGAGAGGTGGCATCATCCCCTCACATCCTTACTAGCACTCACACCGTACAGGCCATAATTGTATTTTAATGATTACCTAGTTTGAGATATCCATGATGTCATGAGGGAGAATGAGATAGTTTCTCAAGAATATTCTATGGTGTGAAATAAGGAAGGTTCCTTATTCCATAGAAGCCCTTAGTCTCACAAGTTTGCCCTGAATGGAGTATTGACTTAAGGGTTGGGAACCAACAAAACTAGTCAGCAATTTTGGAGCACGGGCATCTTGAAGGGCTTTAGGTACTAAAATTTGAATCAGCGTAAGTGGCACTTTGGATAATTTAAGTGCATCTTGAAGGCACACGCTGCATACTAAAAAGAGTTTGAGCCAATGAAACCTAGTGGCCTAGAAACTTGGAGCCAATTTACATATTATAAAAATATTTAAACATTCTTAGATTTAATTGATTAATTAAGATTGAAATTATTAATTCTATACCCCCAAATGAAAGTCTTAGCCTATTTGACTTGAATCCTAAGTATAAATCTTGGGGATATTTCTAAAACTAAATTACAAATTGGATGAAATAAGAAAAAGGATAAACCAACTTAAGATATTAAGAGAGGTGAAATAAATCTAAAGAATTAATACAATACACATGTTTGCATAAAATACCAAATTAGAAATTAAAATAAGAAATGAATAGTTTACTAAAAGAATGTGTAAGTATAGAAATGTATCTAGAGTCTATTTGAACTACAAAAAACATTCCTATTTTTAACTCAACTATGTTTTAGAAGGGCTGCCAAATCATAAATGGGAAATAAAGGAATAAAGGACAACTAGGAGTAATTATTGTAGGAGCTTTAGATGGGTGAGGGAAATTAACTTTAATTATATTAAATTGTGGATTTATTTCTACAACAAAGGAACATGTGACAAGTGTATGGGGAAATAATTCCCTTATTATATTTAAAAAAAAAAAAATGTGCAAATGGAAAGGGTCAAGTATGAAATTTATAAAACAAATGGTTTAGATGAGGAATGGATCACACTAGTTAGGAGTAAGTTTATGCTGTAGAAAAGCTGGTTGGTTTTACATGTGAGAGTTGGGATACCCAGCATGAGAGAGAGAGTGGTGGCGTATTCATGAAAGTACCCTCAGCATTGGATGGTAGGTACCGTGAGGTATCGACGATTAGCAAGTAGGAGAAGGACGATTGAGGAGGTGCAATATTTAAAGGACATGCATTGGTTGTAAGACATATGTGCAAATCCACTACCACTACTTTCAAACAATGGCTAATCGGGTATATTTAGTAATTTATGTGAAAAAATCAATTTTACACCTCTATATTTAAATATTGAGGTTATTGGAGTCTGGTTCTGAATGTTTATAGCATGCATTGTTGGTGATATAACGATTGATAATTGGGAATGATCTTAGTTTTTTTTTGCCTATTATTAGTTGAGGCTTAGTTCTTATGAGACTCTTTTTATGCTCACAATTTTTACTATGAAACCTCTTCCTTTTTTTCTTGAAAAACATAGCCATGCCTGTGGTGCTTCTGCCCTATGTTTCTCTTAAAACCTTTGTGTTTGATGTATATATTTCACCTAGACTTACTAGCCCCGTGGATTTCATTACCTTCAATTTTCTCTATTTTTTTCAACATCTCTGATATATTAACCTCTTTGTTTCCTTTACAAATGCATCCTCTGTGATTTTTTTTATGGATTTATCACCTATGAGAATTCATAAAGACCTATGTGTTTTGCATGCATCCTCTACAATTTTTGATGGATTTTATCACCTTTTATATTTCATAAAGATCTTTGTGTTTCCTTTACAAGTTAAATCTCTTTGATTTCTTACTTTTACCAGTGAATTATTTTTCCTTAGCAATTGGCTCAACTTTTTCTATTTGAGTATTTGTTGCATTGCACTACGAATGTTCATGAGTGGTTTTCCTTTTCTTATTTATGTTTAACGTGTTAATGATCACCCAACAAATGGGAAAATAACCATGTGTTTTCCCCTCTTCTTCTCCATGTTTTATGTCTTAATTCTCGTCTATTCCATTCGGAAAATTGACGCAGACATCTGTGAATAAGACAAAAGATAATTAAATTCCAGCCAAAGGAGCAGCTGGACGCACGGATGGAAAAAGAGCACATTTTTCTTTATGGAAAACATTTTGAATTTCCTGGAATCGGCATTAATGCAATAATAGGAGGAGCCGATTTCAGACATATATATTGGAGATTGTAAATAGATATTGGTTTCATTTCTCTCATCCAGAGAATGTAGTGCATTTATACGAATTACCGAAAGCAGATAGGATTTTAATTGATAGATTAGACAATTTTAGGAGCTGGATGGAAAACGACTATAGACACCCTCAATCTTTGTATTATTGTATCAATTAGAATTAGATCAATTATGCACATTAGCATAGAGAAGAGGGGAGTTGTAGAAGAGAGTTGTAGAGAAGAACAAATGTACAGGAGCACTTGAGTTAAAATATAAATCTTTGACTCATTCCTTGGGCTATTTTAAGGATGCTTATTGCTTCACTCCTTTGCTTTCGAACGGTATGACGTTTTATTCCTCTCATATGCATTTGTTTCAATGTTGTGTTATGTGTGATTTCATGTTGAAATTTCCGTATGAAGCATGGGTTAGAGGAGAAAAAAATGAGTTTCAATTTTTTCTCATCCCGAGTTCCCAAAGGAGTGAAGTGAAACGTCCACAAGGTGCGCATTGACAAGAGTCTGAGTTTATCTCATAAAGCTCAGGACAGATATCGCTTTTTCATATCGCCATATGTAGGTGAAGTACGCAGCCATGCAAGGTCTGCATAATCTAGTTGAAACCATAGAAGTTATCAACTAGGGTGAAGGTGGAAGGATTGTTGTTGCAAGAGCGCAATAGTCGAAGGCTCAAACAACTAGAGGTTATTTGAAAGATTTTCGCAAGGAGTGCAAGCAGAATTCCTTTTTGGGACTTGAGTTTGTAAGTGCAATATCAGGAGGGATAACACCTTTGAACACTTCAACGGAAGACAGAAATCAAACCAATTCAAAGGGATATGAAAGTCTAAAGCATCTCATAAAAGAAAAGTTCAGAAGGGAGAACACAGATTCGCTAAGTCATTGAAGAGTGCATATGGTGATTATAATTCTTTGTGGAGAACTCGTGAAACCGCGAGGACTATGGGATGCAGTGAAGCTAGAAGGTTGTTGGGAGTTGGGTGAATCCATCACTTTGATTTCAAGAATCAATGCAGACCATTAGTCATGATCATTTAAGTCACAAATCATTTCAAGAATTGGTGACTTGTAGTTGGGAGCAGTCAAAACCCTTGGTCACCAAACTCCCCGTTCACAAAAGGGTAATCATGTGAAATTTTGGTATTTCGTGGTTTGATACATCGGGAATTTGGATTACAAGTAGTCGTGGTGCTTAGCATTGAAAATCCCCGTTGCAAAATGCGGCTGCGTCTTGGGGTGAATTTCAAGATTTTGGCATTTCAGTACTTTGGGTGTCGGGAAGTAGAAGAGGCAACAATCTTTGGAATCAAGAGTTTCAACCTCGGTTCGCGGAAAACTGAAGATCCGAAAGTCATCGATCACATGGAGGATTTCATATGCATATCACGTGGCGTGATGTGAGGTTTCGGGAATTCAAAGATCGGAGTTTTAGGAGGTGAGGAACTTTTCTGGTGTGGATCTTGCAAGTTGCAAAATCCTGAATAGTGGAAGGAAAAATTCTTGAAACATTGAAGGACAATAGCCATGGGCCCAATCAGGTTTCAGGGTTTTGAAAGTCAAGAGACAGAGTTGCATGGGCAACACAACTCCCGAAATCGGAAGAGAAAAATGTCGAAAGGTGGGTCCTAAGCATTTATCGGAGGATACGTGTGACAAAAGTCAAGGGAGTGGTCAAGCTTCGGGAAAATCCCGAAAGACCTTCAATCTCACCAAAAGGGGAAATTTCAAAAAACAGGAAATCATAAGGGAAGAGGAATGAGTTTTGGTCGATCAATCAAGTTTCAAAAAGTCAAAATAAGTGGAAACAAGAGATGTGTGTTCGCATTGATGAGTCAACCCTCATCAAGCTTGCTTCAGAGGTTGAAGAGACAAGAAAAAGAAAATCCCTAATCACATTTGTTGGTTGGTTGTGGAGTTAATGTCGGTGTTTGATCATGTAGGCATAACTTAGAAGGACCTGTGGAATACACATGTTTGTAAGTGTCAAGTATTCCCTGTGGAGAAATGAAAGAGTCAATCGTGATCTAAGGATATTTAGAATGATCATGTGGCTCTGGCCTAAGGGTTGTGGGTTCCGATCATTGGTATCAGAGTTTGATTGTGTATGTATAATTCAGGAAGACGGAGCTAGAGGAAAAGGAATAGTTTGATATGCATCATTAGGTATCAGATATCAGAACATGTTCTTTGATTTCTATAGTAGAGAGAACAGGGGAACATTTTATATCCATTCCACCGAGAAGAAGAGACACAATGCCAATGCCCTGATCCAAATAAGGAAAGAGAATGCGGAGTTACGCGTCGGTCTTCATGCCATGGAGACATCATAGAGGCACACAGTCGGTGTTGGAGATATCAGCGAGGTTGAAAGTGAAAAATGAAGATGGAAACAAAGGAGAAGAAGTTGCAGTTGAAGATGCCGCAAACGCTCATTCGTGTTTATTAAAAAGGATAGGTCCCAGAGCAAAAATGGACATTCCAAGGTATGAGGGAAACCTCGATGTTGAAGAGATTCTTAGGACCAGATTAGAGCTCTAGATAAATACTTTGAATATGAGGATGTCGAGAAGACAAGAAGGTAAAAACATGTCATTACCAGATTTAAAGGGCATGCAACACTATGAGGATGAACTAAAGGCATGGGGATGTTGAAAGGAAAGGATAAAATCAAAAGATGGGATAGAATGGTAGAAAATATTAAAGCCAAATTCATACCTAGGGATTATAAATCATTCTATTTAAGAAGAATGAAAATTTTGAGATAGAAGTTGATGTCAGGGAAAGAATACATTGAAGAATTCCCGGTGATAAACATCGTGAGAAGGTCATCGAGAAATCGATGATGAAAATTTTTCCAGATACATGAATGGTTAGTGGTATGACATCCAAGATGAGATTTATTACGACGACTATCTTCGATTGTAGAATATGCTTATCAACAAATAACCATGAAACTAAAGAGAAACCGAGCCGAAGCAAGGTCAAAGAGTACTTCTATAGAATTTAATCCAGAGGCAAAACAATTGCATAAGACAGAACTCAAAAATCTAAAGAAGAGGAAGAAAAACTCAAACTCAACATGAGAGGAGGAAGCTCACAGAGAGGTCAGGATACCGATAGAAATACTTTTCCTCAGCCAGAGGAAGAGGAAGAGGCAGAGGTGGTGAAGTAAAATGCTTTGTCTGTGGAAAGATCGAATATAAATCCTAAGGAGTGTTCAGATAAGAAGAAATATGGTGGTGAGACTCACATTGTTGAATCACAAGGACGGAATGTTGAGACGGAATATGTTGAGGGTGGAATATATTTGATGATGTGGAAAGTTCTCTTGAAACCAGACACAGAAATTGAAAGATTAGTGCAAAGGAACAGTCTCTTTCGGACTGATTGCAAGAGCAAATATAGGTTATGCAAGGTCATAGTGGACAACAGTAAGTACGGCATAACTGCATTCACAGAGATGGTAGAAAAAGATGGAAGCTAGAGACTATTGTACATCCAACTCCATACAGAGTTTCATGGATACAAAAGGACACATCAGGTGAGCGTCACTAAACAATGTTTAGTTGAATTTAAAATAGGGATATATAAAGATGAAATATTATAGGATTTCATCTCATGGATGTTTGTCATCTATTGTTGGGTAGACTATGGAAATAAGGATAGAACGAATTCATGATGGGACAAAGAACACATACACCCCAGAAGAACAGCGACTCACATGTTGTTGTCAATTAAGGATAAAAAGGTGAAACCAGATATCGCTAAATATTGTACTTCTCATGAGCGGGGAAGGAACTTCATGTGAAGAAGAAAAAAGACACACAATTTATTGTGGTCGTGAAAACCCAAATTGTTTTGACCTATACGAGAATAGATGATTTACCAAGAACCAGAGTTGTTAAACAATTTGGCATATAGTAGTGGATGAACTACCTTATTCGCTAAGCACCTATCGTGAGTATATAATCCATCATATCGATCTTATAATTTGGATCTAGTTTACTGAATAAACTGCATAAAAAGCTGACTTCGGTGGAAAATGAAGAAGTTAAGAGACAGTCCAGGACTTAATCGATAAAAGGATCGATTCAAGAGAGCTTGAGTCCATGCACTGTTTGGACAGTGCTAATCCCAAAGAAAGACGGAGGATAGAGAATGTATACTCATAAAATCAATAATATTACTATCAGATATAGATTTCCATTGCCAAGGATGGATGATCTAATGGATTGCTTGAGGAGCAAAGTTTTTTCAAAGATTGATTTGAAAAGAGATATTATTGATTAGAATGAGAGAAGGTGATGAATAGAAGACAACATTCAAGATGAATGAGGACTCAGATGAATGTCTTGTCATGCCATTTGATTTAACGAATGCACCTAGTAATTTCATGAGGTTGATGAATGAAATTATGAAGGATTTCTAGGAAATTCGCCATTGTATACCTTGATGATATATTAATTTTGAAACAAAAACAAGCATAACACTTAAAGCATTTAGTTGCAGTAATCAAAAGATTACAAGAAGAGAAATTGTTGATAAATATGAAGAAATTAAGTCATTTATGAGGACATAACTCATTTATTTGGCTTTTTTTATTCTTCAAATGAGTTTAAGATGGATCCAAAAGGTAGATACAATTACATCTGGCCATCTCCAAGAGTGTGTGTTTGAATTTAATCTTCCATGGTTTAAGTAAGTTTCTACAAAAATTCATATTCGGAATTTCAAGTGGAATTAGAGCAATTCAATGATGGATAATGGTGAAGAAAAGACATATATATTTTCATTGGATGGAGGAAGAAGAGAAGAGTTTCAAGCTACTGAAGAAGAAGATCACAGAAACCACCCCTGCTTTTGCCGATTTCAGCAAGACATTCCAGGTCGATGACGTGAGTGGATTTGAAATTGGAGAGGTCTTGAGCCAAGACGATAGACCGGTCACATATTTCGCTGAAAACCTAAATGAAGCGAAGATCAAGTAGTCACCGATATGACAAAGAATTCTATGTACCATACAAGAGATCAAGAAACAAAGACAGAGTTTGTTCCTGTGTTTGAGTTTGTTTTGTATAGTGATAGTCATGCTTTACAATTTGTGACTCAACAAGAGAAGTTGAACCAAAATCATGTTAAATGGGTTGAATTCATGCAGAATTTTACTTTGTGATTAAGAATATTTGGAACTCTGCTATCAAAGTTACGATACTTTGAGTAGGAAATGTTTATTACTAGGAATTCTGAGTCAAGACTTTAGGTTTTGATAACTTCAAAGAAATGTATAGGGATGATCTAGATTTCAAAGAGGTGTACGAGGCATCTGGGAATCCAATTTTCAGGGACAGAAGTAAATGGACTGAGTATATGATCCAGATGGATTATTATTCTACAAGGTAATCAACTATGTATTCCAAAATGCTCCATGAGGGAGAACTCACTGAAGGAGAAACACAAGGAGAATTGGTCGGACACTTTCATCATGATAAGACATTCTCAAAAATTGAATGGCTCCATATTTTTGGCCATGGATGAGGACATATGTGAAGAAATTTTTTGGACATGTGCAGAATTTGTCAACACACAAAAAGAAAAAGGCAGAACACTGTGGTTGAGACCAAATAATACCTTTAAAGGCCATGGATATAGTGAGCATGGATTTTATATTGGGACCGCCAAGAACACAAAGGATGATTCAATCTTCTAAGATTCAACATATTTTCAAAATGGCACATTTCATACAATTAAAACCAGTGACGCAATTATATTGTGAACCTGTGTTTCAAGGAAGTCGTCAGACTTCATGGTTTGCCAACAAGATCGTCTCGACGAGATACCGTTCATAGGAATTTCTCTCAGACCTTATGGAAAAGCTTCGACATGTTTCTTTTCTTTGTTCAACATATCATCCTCAAACGATGTACAGATAGAAGTCATGAACAAAAAGCTTGGGATATTTTTGAGGAGATTAGCGGGACTGGACACCATCCAATGAAATCACATTTCCTACTTAACAGTACTCTTCTTATAATGATTCACTTAAAAGAAGCACATGGAAGAGTCCATTCCATATACAATATGGAATGCAACCAAGAGGAGTTTTGAATTGAAAGATTCGACCAAGTTGAATTTTAGGAGCGTTAGGTGCGTAAGACTTTGCGTATGAATGAAGGAGCTTTAGAACCGAGTTAAGGAGTGATTATGCAGACTTAAGCCGTGAATACAAGTGAGAGCTCTATCAACAAGAAGAAATTCAATTTGGAAGTTGGTGATTTGATTCTTGTGCATTCGAGGAAGGAAAGCAATTCTGCCGAACATATTGGCTAAATTGAAAATGAGAAAATTGGGTTGTGCAAGATCATAAAGAAATTTCGGGCAAACGCATAAGAGATTGAATTACCCACTGGGATCAGAATCTCACCGATATCCAAGTTGAGGATTTGTACCCTTACAGAGCCAAAGAAGCAGGAGAAGAGATACGAACATAAAGAAATTCAATGGATCAAACAAATGCCCTCGAGCTGAAAGACACATAAGGAAAGCATAATTGATAAGAGGACTAGCAAAAAAACCAAAAGAAAGGATAATTTCAATACTTGGTCAAGTGGAAGGGACATTTGGTTAAAGATGCTAGTTGGGAGGATGAAGAAAATTCATACATGGATAGATTCATGGAAGATCTCACAATCGTGAGTTCATGAAAATTTTCGTTTAGGAGTATGATGCAGGAGCATCGTAACAAGCCAAAATGCATACCTAGCCAAAGGAGCATCTAGATGCGCTAGATGGAAAAGGACATGCTTTTTTTATGAAAACATTTTTGAATTTGAAACTGAAGAATTAATGTAATAATCTAGAAGGCATACTTTGCATTTATATATCTTGGAGATTGTAATAGATCTTGAGCAATCTGCTCTCCCAGAGAATTTAAAGGCATTTATATCTAATTAATGAAAGTAGGTAGATTTGAATCATAGATTAGACAATTTAGAGAGTAGGAGGAAAATGGACATAGATATACACCCTCACCCTTGTATTATTCTCGAACATTAGAGGAAGAAGACATCAAAGATTGAGAGTTGTATAGTAGAGATAGCCAGAAGAACCCATTTACAGGAGAACTTGAGTTAATATAGGAATCTTTGACTCATTCTCATGGTGTTATGATGCTTACTGCTTACCTTTGTGGAATGGTATGTTTACAATTGTTTCTTTTATTCTCTATTACATTTGCTTTTATATGTTGTACATGTGATTTCATGTTGAATGTATGAAGTCTCGATAGAGGAGAAGAACGAGTTTCAATTGTTTCTCATCCTAAAGTTCTTGCAAGGAGTGCAATGAAATGTCTCGGGTAAGGTGTGCATTGATAAGAGTTTGAGTTTTATCCGTGAAAAGCTCATGAGAGATACCGTTGTTCTCATATCAGCGAAGTGCAGGTGAAGCACAGAAACTGTGCAAGGTAAAGAAGTTAGTTGAAATCTTGGAAGTTATCAACTAAGGTGAAAGTGGAAGGACTGTTATTGCAAAGAGTGCACAAAGTTGAGGACTCAAATAACCATAGGTTATTTGAATCATTTCTGCAAGGAGTGCGAGCAAAAACCCTTTTGGAGGACTTCGAGTTTACAAGTAAAATCTCAAGAGGGTCAGCGCTTTTGAAGTGTTCAAAGGAAGGCATAAATCAAACCACTTCAAAGGGAAAATAAAGTCGAAAGCATCTCATAAAAGACAATTTGAGGAGGGAGAACATCAATTCATCTCGCAGAAGTCATTAAGAAGTGAATTGGGTACTAAAATTCTTTTCATAGGAGAACTCCTGAATTAGCGAGGACCGTAGGATCCAAAGTAGCTGCAAGGTGGATAAGAGATATGAATCCATCACTTTGGTTTTAAGAATCAATGAGGATCATTGATCGCGGATTTGTCCGAGTCAAGCCAAATCATTTCAGGAATTCAGGACTCGTAAGTTGGTAGTGCAGGTCAAAACCATTGGTCACTCAAACTCTCGCCAAGTAAAAGGGTAATCAAGTGTGAAATTTTGGTATTTCGAGGTTCGATATACCAAGAATCTTGATAAAAAGGAGCTAGGGCACTTAGCATTGAAATCTCCGTCGCTAAACGTGATGTGCCTTGGGGTGAATTTTGGGATTTCGTCACTTCGGGTGTCAGGAAGTAGAAGAGGCAATGATCTTTGGATTCGATAGTTTCAAACTCCCGGTTCGTGAAAAGCCGAAATATCCAAAGTTGTCGGATCATGGGTCAATCAGGTTTCGGTTTCCTCGAAGTCACATATCGAGCTGTACGTCAATGCAACTCCCAAAACTTAAGAGTGAAAGCCGTAAAAGGTCCTAAGACCCATTAGAGGACACGCGCTTCACAAAAAGTCAAGGGAGTATCGTTTTGGGAAAATATCGACCTTCCATTCACCAAAAGGGGAAACTTGAAAACTGGGAAATCATAAGAGAAGAGGAACGAATGTTGGTTGATTACTAAAGTCTCTAAAAGTCGAAATAAGTGGCAAAAACAGGCGTGTGTTCGGTGCATTGAAAGAGTCAACCCTCGTTGACATTTCATGTTTCGGAGGTTGAAGAGACAAGAAAAAGAAAATCCCTAATCACATTTGTTGGTTGGTTGTGGAGTTAATGCCGGTGTTTGATCACATAGGCATAACTCGAAAGGACCTGTGGAATACACCTATTTGTCAAGCAAGGTGAAGTATTCCTTTGTGGGAAATCAAAGAGTCAATCGCACTAAGGAGATTTAGAACATCCTAATGCAAATCTTGGCCTATGGGTTGGGGGTCTGCATCAAAAAATAACCATGGATTTTCCCCTCTTATTCTATGCATTTGACGTGTTAATACTCTCCCAATGACTAGGAAATTAGCCATGTGTTTTCCCATATTCTTCTCTACATTTGATGCGTTAAATCACTTTCCCAATGTTCAATGACTCCAGTGACTCAGTTTAATTCTTGTTCTTCGCATTTTTCTGATGAGTTAAGGCTCTACACCTTCTTCCACTTTCCCAATGATTTTGCATTTCTTTCTCTATATTTTCATTTTCCCTTTACCCTTATAAAATTTCCAAGAGAAACCCTACGATTTTACTTGCTTTTCCTCTGCATTTTTACTAAAGGAAACTGCCTATGTTTTGGAATAATCACCCGATGATATTAATGTCATTTTCCTTTTGTGTTGTTATAACAAAAGGTTGCTTTTTTGCGTAATCTCCCTTTGATTATTTACAATATATTTTAATTCGTTGGAATCCTACCTTTATAAATGTTATTATTTTGTTTGTGCTAGAGGAAAGATTGTTGACCTCTCTAATAACAATGATGAATTTCAACTCCTTCTTTAATATTCTTAATTGTGTTGTGAACCTTCTTTACTTAAACTTGTTTCCCTTGAGGTTAGTGGAGATGTGCTCTTACCTTTGTCATAGACATAACTTATATGTATCTATGTTGAACAATTTAAATCTTAAACACTACGATATTAAACTTGAGAAGGGGTATTAATATTGGGAT
>SNQJ01S0206401.1:0-16375 GCA_010110895.2 Picea sitchensis | reverse complement strand
TTTTTTTTATGTTCAAGAGAAATTTTGGAAAAGTAACTTGGGAAGGGTTGCTACCTTGTTGTGAGAAACTAGTGTTCAAGGTGATAATTGTGTAATAATTATAGGTGATAATTTTGGGCCAATGAAGGTTATCTTGTGAATGTAGCAACCATACTTTAGCTCTTCTATGAGAGTTGTGAGTGAATGTTCCTAAGAGGGTTCATCTTTTTTTTTAGGTATTTGAAGGATTGCATGTATATTAAAAGTTGTGATACCAATCAAAGAAAATAGTAGCAAGGATTGATTTTGTTGATTGAGCTTATTAGGCCCATGCATGTAGTACATGGTGATCACTTACTTTTAATGGATTAGTGTTTTCATTTTTTGAAAAGTGAGTTAGAACAATGTTGAAGGCTATGCATTGGATGGGGGATAAAGAATCCAATGAAGGGGGAAAGTGGAGTGATCATGTTGAATTTGGTGGTTCGAGTGATTGAAGTCCATAAAATGTATGGTTGTCTCTTGCAAGTGTACAGGGATAGAGGAATGGTGCTAATTACAATTGTTGTCAAAGTCATGATGACCAAGCATGTCAAGGTCACTAAGTTGGATGTTGTGTCTAGGGTGGAGCTAAGATAAGATTTCCCATTTTTCTAATTCCATGGGGTATCTGGCAGGGACTTCATCATCAAGAATATCTTCATAATCATTATTTTGAGGTTGTTCGGGTTTGTGGTCAATATGCGATGCATTGCAAGAGTTTTTTAATTTCTTCATTAGAGGAATCAATGCTATTTGAAATATTATGAAGAGGTTTGTAGAGAAAGAGCTCACTCCAATAGAAGTTGATGTAGCAATCTGAATTTGGAGAAGAAGCTTGTTCAATCCAGATACAAATCTTTACTTGTTTTGCCCCTCCTATGCATCGGTGAAAAGATTGTTCCCAACCTCTGATACACCGGCCATCAAATCGTTCTAACCTCTTGATACACCGGCAAAAATATTCTTGTCTACCTCCGATACATCGGCATAAGAATCGCTTCTCATTGCCGATGAAGCAAGCAGAGGAAGAATTGCCCATACCTCCCTTTGCAAGGTAGGGTTTGCCCCTTCCTATGTTGCAATCCTTTTTCTCCTCGACTGTGTGTTAAGTCCTTGTCGTAGCTTCTCTCCTTAACCCTATCGTAACCTTTGATTTCTCGAAACCTTCCCCCCTCCTTTCGAGTTAGTGTGTACAGGTTCATCGCTTCGAATGCTCGTAAGAATGTTTTGAAGAGTTCTGTAAGCCGATCGTTGCCCCCTTTCCAAGTGCCATACCATGAGATAGGGTTGTCTCCCTTACATTTTTCTTGCCTATATGAGCTTAGCATGTACTCTCGAGGTGCCAATACAACTGGTTTTTAACATTTAAACCAAACAACCAAACACTTACAAGTTTTGACGAGTCTTTGGGGATGGCGAGAAAGCTATATCGGCGGACTAAAGACATCTCTTCATCGATACAGCTTATATAGGAGGAGAAGATGTTTCTCCTTCGATAAAAACTGTATCATCGGTGAAACGCCTTTCCTGTCGATACTTTACAAGATCTACAAAACTTTAACACATGCTCTTTCCTTCACATAGGATGTCAATAGCATTATCCTTAGGCTCGTAAAACCTGGTTCTACGCAAGATAGAAGAGCTTGCTCACTTTAATTATGCTTATTTTTTTTTATCTCTCTTGAACTAATATCAAATTTTATCTATCGTGTGTTAACTTGTTTGATACAGGTCCAATCATGTCTCCACCTAGAAGAGGATCCCAAAATCCATAGAAGGCTCTTGTAGAAGAGGTTCATGTGCCCATGGATGATGAGGAAATAGAAGTTGAAACACGAGGGGTAGTATATGATGACACCAAGTACCTCATTGATAGAGAGACTACATTCAAATGGGGTGAGATCATTGATAGAGAGATTACATTCAAATGGGGTGAGATCTATCATATGTTCAACAATTAAACATTTCCTCAATTGTGAGAGTAAGATCAAGATCTCGAGGTATCCAAGGCAATCAAGAAATCCAAGTTGTATAGGGTGAAATCCCACATAGCAGTATTTCCCTGTGAAGAACATATCTGGTAGATAGTGAAACATGTAGATTTGGAAAAAAGACACATAATAAAAAAAGAAGGTTGACTAGTGGGATCTTTCCAACCTTCAACTATTGCATCCTACTATCATCTGGAAGAGGGGGAAAACATCTTGGATGATGAGTTGGTGAAGAAATTCCCTCACAATCCTAGGGATATTTTAAAGGTTTGGTACAAACCTGGTAAACATTTCAAAACTAGGAATTAGAATGAGTACCCTACTAGTGCCCTCAGGTTGTCATACTAATATGAAATAACCATGGTCTGCTGACTGTACGCGGAACCTGACGCTCGTAAATTCAAAATAACTTTACTTCCCATGATTTATTATATCAAATTCTCAAAGTCATCATTCCATTGGGAATACATTGTGTCCTCGATGATGAAAGAAGAAATCGTTGTTTCCCAACGCATGGCTCCCAGGAATTTCCCCAGTTTCCACGTGGATTCTTATCTTCTAGACATGATGTGAGTTATTCATGCATACCTAGGGAAGGGGTGGGATTGGAAGTCGACTGATCCTCCCATCCATATATATTGAAAAGTGTTGTGGGAGAACCAATATATATTTGAGTATCAGAAGATATGTAAAGAATTTATAATTCCCCAATATGATCTCCTATTCTGCACACCGCTGCCCTGCATGACTAGAAAAGATCTTTCCATTGTATGTAGAGTAGGTGATTGGTATATTCTTGAGTACGACACATATATCATGTTTAACGAGACTATGAAATCTCCTCACATACTTCCTAAATTCATGTTTGACAGGTTGGTGCTATAGGAAATATCCCACCAAACAATGATACATGGAGTAGGTTCATGTCTATACAGGGATAAGAAGGCAATATAGCCACCTTTGTCACTCTGGGTGGGCTCATACTCATTGAAGGATATCAAGGAATCCCAAGCAGAGATGAACACCCTATCTTTTTTCCATTTCGAAGATGAAAGATCCCACAGACATAATCCTTCAGGAGTCATCGATTTGTACTGCTACAACTGCAAATACAGGTGGAATTACGAGTCAAAAAACTGGGAAGAAGAAGTACTTCATAGGGAAATGACTTATGATGAATTAGTTTTCAGAAGAGGGAGAATATCTCAACACAAGGGTAGAGTAGAAGATGAAAATAAAGCTAGAGAATCCCAAGAGAAGAGGGAATAAGGGGAAATATGGTTGAAAGATGAACAAGAGCAAAAGAAGAAAAAAGAAGAGGTAGCCAAGGTAGGAGCTAAACAAAAAAGAAAGGAAGAAAAGAATAAACATAAAGAATGAGAGGAAGAGGAGAAGAAGAGGAGAGAAAGAGGAAAGCAATGGTAGTAGAGGAACAAAATGAAATAAAGGAAAAATAAGTTGAGCATAATGGACAAGCTGCAACAGAAACAAAGGATGAAGCAGAAGTGAAAGCAGTAGCCAAAGCAGAGTAGAAGGCAATAGTAGAGGCATAACCACAATGAAATAAACAAGAAGAAGAAAGAGGCCTTGACATGGACCCCATGGATATGGACATTCCAGGGCCATCAAAATAAATCTCTCTCATCAGAGGACATTTCCCACTAAGTGAGTTGGGATTGGGAGCCTATACATTGTCAAAATATTGGAAGGTGGCCCACATGAATTCTTTCGAGTTCAACAAGGACTCGGGTAATATTATTTTGCAAAAAAATAGGAAATTACCATTATTCAGGGCATCCCCTTTATTAGTAAAAACTAAATCAAAGGTAATACAAAATATAAGTGATGATCCTCTATCTATCTCTTCACTTGATGCTGCCTTAAAGAAAGCATCAGAATAAAATTTGAGAAACATGGTGAAGGAGATAGAAGAGAAGAAAAAAATAATAAGGTCATTGGAGGAGGAAGTACAGGGTCACAAAAGCGACCATGAAAACATTAAGGAGTTCATGGCTTGTGTAGAAGAATTCAGAAAAGAGCTCCAAAATTTAGCAAAAGATATGTACGTGGGTATGCAGGCCTTCCATAGGAAAGATGCCCAAATCATGACACAACTTAATAAATCCCAAACCAAGAATACAAAATTTGTCAGAATAAGGGAAGGTTTAAATGAAATGAAGTGGTGGATAAAAAAAAATCTAAACTCCCCACAATATTACTTTCCTTGAATTATAGAATGGGAAACCGACCTCAACTACAATGCACTAGACAATTTCCAGTAAGTTGAAGAGAAGTTGGAAAAAGAGTTGAAGAATTTGCTCACCATATGTGCCAAACTCCATAAAGTGGCATTCATTGTGACCTTCAAAATTCATCTACCTGAGTTGAATACCTGGGCCAACTAAAGTCTGGTGAGCAAGTCTTCTCAGAATTAGAACAAAACATGAGAGAAAGGAAGGTGAAATCCAGAGTTTCATCCAAAGTGATGGTCGATTTGATGAACGATCATCTTGTAGAACCCGCTAGAGCCTAGAACATGATCGAGGCCTTCCTAGTAAATCTATCAAAGGACATGAAAACCCTCTCTCAATGCTCAACATCTCATGAGGTTTTCATGGAATCCCTACTTTATTACATAATCATATTCATTTTAGGATGCTATGAATTCAAGTCAGCGTACATAAGAGACAAAAGCATATAAAAGGAGCATGCAAGAAAATTCAGAATTATCTCTCTGACATCATCATTCCTTTTTTTCTTTATTACAGCTAATGTAAAACTAAAAAGGGGGGACAACTATAAAGCTCGGTTATAATCATGTTGTGCATAGGATATTTGTTCATCCCATAACTTAGGATGCTTGTGGCAGTAGCCTCGAAGAAAAAGTACCATTTTTTTGTTTACCACCTCTGTTTGTCCGTCAATATGTGGATGAAAAAAAATGCTCCTCTTCAATTTGGTGTCCATCATCCTCCACAAGCTAGTCCAAAAATCCCCAAGAAATCGAGTATCTCGATCTGAGACAATGGACGTGGGTAACCCAAAGTGAACTCAAACATACTGAAAGAAGAGATTAATAGTCTTCTCAACAATGATCTTCTTTTTACATGGCATTAAGATACACATCTCGCTGAACCTATCCACTACGACATACAAATAATCATGACCCCCTTTTGTCATTGGTAAACCCCCTACAAAATCCATGGAAATGCTTTCCCATGGATGGGATGGAACATGAAGTGGTGAGTATAGCCCTAATTTTCTATTAGTGGGATTACAAGTAGAACACATCACATACCCCTTTACATATTTAGTTACAATTGCTTTCATTTGAGGCCAATAACAAAACCTCTGTAAATGAGCCATAGTTTTTCCTGCCCCAAAATGCCGAGATACAAGAGAAGTGTGAGCTTCTCGTATTACATGGACTTGTAAACTTGTAGGAATACATAGCTTCCCAATATGATAGAGTAATTTTTCTTGCAGACAATAGTTCTCTACCTGTGCACCATGGGTTAGCTTCTCATGTACTTCTTTAAAATCTTCATCGATGGCATATTGTTCTACATAGATATAATGAGATAAAGAAGTATTCTTCAAAATAATAGAAGGAGCAATAGGAGGTTTAGAAATCATATCAGCTACCTTGTTACTTGTACCCTTCTTGTATTTGATTACCAAATGAAATTGTTGTAGAAAACCCATCCATTTGTAGTGTCGTGATTGTTGCAGTTTGGTCTGTGTGTGAAGATATTGTAAGGGTTGGTGATCTGTATGTATAATTGTTTCCTTCCCTAATAAGTAGTGCTTCCATTTCTTTACACTTTGATCTAATTCATACACCACTTTATCATATGTAGGATAGTTAACAACAACTTGGTTAAAAGTTTTAGAGTGGTAACAAATAGGCTTACGATATTGCATCAATACTGCACCCATGGCGTATCCTATGGCATTTGTCTTGATCTCAAAAAGTTGTTGAATATTCGATAGTGCTAATACTGGCGCGGTACTGATCTTATCCTTAAAAGTGTCGAAATATTTTTGTTGCTTTCCTTCCCGCTAAAAAGTGTTCTTCACACTAGTTAAGGCATGCAAAGGAGCTGCTATAAAGGAGAAGTTGGGAATGAATCTCCTCCAATACTAGACTGCACCCAATAAGCTTCGGACTTTGGTTACACTCTTTGGCTCAGGCCATTTTACAATTACTTCAATTTTGGAAGGATCAATCTTCAATTGTCCTACTCCCATGATATGACCTAAGTATACAAGTGCAATCTTTCCAAATTCACATTTGGACATTTTCACATACAACTTTTCCCTTTGCAAAGTATCCAATACTTGTTTTAAATGCCTTACATGTTCATCCCAAGTCCTGCTAAAAACAAGAATGTCTTCTAAATATACAATCACAAAGTCATCTAGGAAAGTCCTGAATACATCATCCATCACACACATGGAAGTTGTCAGAGCATTACAAATCCCAAACAACATAACTAACCACTCAAACAATCCATGTTTGGTTTTAAAGGCAGTTTTCCATGCATCATGTTCTGCAACCCTGATTTGATGGTATCCACTGCGCAAATCCAACTTAGTGAAATAAACAACATTCTTCAATTGATCAAGTAAATCATCTATATGAGGAAGAGGGTATCGATTTTTCACCGTGATTTTATTTAAGGCATGATAATTGACACACATTCTCCATGTGCCATATTTCTTTGGCACCATCATGATCGGAGAACCACAAGGAGATGAACTAGGCTTGATGACTCATTGATCCAATAAGCCATGTACCTGCTTCTTGATCTATGTCATCTCCACAACTAACATCCTCTACATGCCCACATTAGGAAGAGGAGAATCCTGCTGAAGATGTATCTTATGTTGGAGTTCCCTCTTAGGAGGTAATCCATCTAGTTCCCTAAAAATATCATCATACTAAGAAATAATATCAATTAATTCTTGTTTATGAGATGGATCACACCCTTGGAAAACATCGGATGTCCCTACATATTTCTCTTTGACGACCATGATAACATATCTCTTATTAGTGGTTATGAGTCTTTTCATTTTCCCTACACTAACAAGTGTTGTATTTACCCTCATGCTGTGAGCTCTAACAATATATTCCACTCCCCCCTTAGTAAGGTGGTATTTTTTCTCATGACGAAAGACCACTTCTTTTCTATCATAAATATAAGGACTCCCCAACACTATGCTACATATATCAAGTGGTACAACATCCAAATCCACTTCATCAATCATCTTCGAAGCAATAGAAAATATGATCCTACATTTTTTGGTGACATTAAGTTTTGATTTATCACATACCCAACCAAGAGGATAAGGCTTTGGTTGTGGTTTCGTTACAAGACCCATCTTCTTGACAAGTCCCTCAAATATTAGGTTTACTTGGGAACCTAGATCAAATAACACATATTTCTTAGTATGTTTAGATACAACTCGTATGTGAAATAACTCATTCCTCTTTCATTCATCAATATGAGATTCATCATTGGAACTTGAACTAGTATGAAGGGAATCTTTACCTTTTACTCCAGCTATTGTGATATTTCCTTCATCTCCTAAATCAGAACCAAGATCTTGTTGCATTGTAGCAACGGTCTTTGTCTTCCCATTTCCACCGAATTGTTTCGGTTTCTTTTCTAGATATAGTTTCTAACAATGTTCTTCATCGTGGTCGCTCTTCTTGCAATGAGTTCAAGTTGGTTTTCATCCTCCTCTCGTTACTGTAGTGGTCTTCTTGTCCTTCCTTTTAAACTTCTTGAAAGTGTTTTTTGGGAAATTGGAAGGCTTCTTCGTGGGATCTTCTTGAACATGTTTCCCCCTATTCTCAAGGTGATAGGCTTGCACACAAACTTCATCAAGAATAGTGGGGTTAAACGAGAGAAAAGTATGACAAATATAACTGTGAAGTGCACCAATATACTTCATTAAAGTTTCATAAGAATCCAAAGGAATGTTAAATGCTAGAGATTTCTTCCTAAATTCTTTTGTGAAACTTTGTATAGTCTAACCTTTACTCCGCCTCAAAGTTTTCCATTCCATCATTGCTTTATGTAAACACCCTAATGGATAAAACTACTTCCTTATCTACGTTTAAAATTTTGACCATGAGGAAAGAAGATTACCACAATTACTTATGTCATGTAGCTTGCTCTCCCACCGTACAGGAGTGGTGCCTTCCAACCGAAGAGAAGCGAGTTGCACTTTAACTTCTTCTTCATCAATACGCTGAACACACCAATATACTTCAACCCGTCTGATCCAATTATCTAGTTTTTTCATGATTAACATGTCCATTAAACATAGGTAAAGAAAAATTTACATCAATCTTTAATAATGGTTTCTTAAAAGAGGCTTTATGGTTAGAATGTTGAGAGTGATGAGAATGCTCAGAGGAAGAAGAACTAGAACTTGAAGGCGAAGATGGAGGTTCAAGAGGATCTCCTCCAACCCCTTGGTTTACCGAAACATCATCATCTAGTGGTTCTTCCTTTTTCTTCCCCTTCTTCTTCATCCTCTTTTCGTAATCTCGATACATTCGTTCGACCATTTCTGACATGCGATAAAAGACCATGTGAAATTTTTTCTCCTGTTCATCACGGTTTTCCTCTTCTGCCATCTTCTTCGTTCAAGATGCATGACCAATTTCATGATTGAAAGTATTAAGAGTTCCTTCACCCTGCTTATGCTTGGCCCTATTAAGCATTCATATTCAACAAGTCAAGTCAAAGACAATTTATCAGATACTAACATGATCCGAGATATTTTCATTAGGTGACTTATTAAAGAATTGTATTAAATGAGCATAACAAAAGTACACCATAAAGAAGGAAAATATCAAAAGGAAAGAGACATAAGCATGCAATATGAACACAAAAACTTGATAACGGAGTTCATCCCTGGTGGACTCCGTCTCTGGGTCCTTCTCTCAAATGGGTAGGTTTTTTTATTAACTCCATAAAAGAATTGGGCAAAATACATAAGTATACCTCATTCTGGAGTTAATGTACAAAATATTTGCTCAGATAAGAAAATAAACATCATCGTTGTGTTCATGGCGTCGAATTACCTAAAAATGACTGTCTCCACGCCTCGATACGAGTCTGACACTTTCAGGCCCAAGAGACACCCCTTCCTCGGTTTATGTGCCTTGCCTCTGCAATTAATGACTGGGAATTTTTTTAAATGCGTGCCCTTGTATCGAAATCTGAGCCAAAATCTGTACGGGCGCACTTGGTTCTCCTCCGTCTTGTCCCCCTCAAACACTGGCGGAAAATCCCCTTTTTATAATCTTTGCGGGCGGTTATGTAATAATGGGACAGTTTTGGCATGGTGGTTACCGGAGGTCCAGGGATCGAATCCCATGGAATCCCCTTGTTAATACACATTTATAACAATTTTGGCGTGCACGCTAAATCTGGTGGGGGTTGCTAAAATGGTGTACAGTTGGTGGAATATGCCATATGTTGTAGGTGGCTATTATAAAGGAGGTTTTGAACATGGTCGTGTGGTTTGGCATATAACCAAGGGCTGGGCCGAAGGCCTATCCCCTTTCCTTTTTTTCCCACATAAACATTTGACCTTAAATAAAATTTGTGCCATGGTATAAACAAGGAACACATAGTGGTATGTTGGCTAGCACAGAGGTTGTAAGTCCTTTGGGATAAAGTGGTTAGGAGTTCGACTCTCGTCGGCTCCAATACTTTTTAATGAACTATATCGTAAGAGGCAAATGGGGGGTTTCCACGTGGCAAACTCTCGTTGGTTTTCCTCTGCCATGTGTCAACCGAAGAATCTTCCATGTAGACCTATAACATTGTTCCACATCACCCTGTATGGACGTGCCACATCTCCCTGTAAGGATTTCCACGTGTCACCCTTGCAGTGGTGACACGTGTCACCTTGACCTTTTAACTTCCTGACCAAGTTTGACCTGAACTTTGACATCTTATATCTTTTGCATATGATTCGTTTGCATCGTTAGAAATCTTGTGACGTGCTCTTCGCGACCATGCCATTTTAACTGAGTTTTGGGAACTTTGAATTTTTTCCATTTCTCTCTCTGTTGAATCCATTCTGAGCATTCTGAGTTGCCTCTATGAGTTCTCATTTTTTCTTAGCCTTCTTTGGATCCTTTTTGGAGCAATATTCTAGGATAATCTTTATAACCTAAGTTCATTGAAGGTTGATAATGTTATTTTTGGAAGGATTTAAACATGAACATTTAAGAAAGAAGAGTATGGGGATAAAGTATTATATTGGTTCCTTTCACATTATATTTTTCACACATGTTGAAGAACTAGGTATTTGTGATGTTGAACCCATTTAGTTTGTCCCACCCTAGATGAATTTTAGGAGTGGGAATGAAGGAATGTCTAAAAGGATGGATAGATTTATGGTGGGAAAAAAGGTAATGGAGGATGATGACCAGATAAAATCATGAGTCAAGGAAGGGAAATATTATTCCATCATTCAATTCTTCAACAAATTGAAAAAGAGGAAAACAACCCCCAAGTCCCCTTCAAATTCAACCCTAAATCGTTGGAAGATGCAGATTTCAAAAGTTTGGTGTGTCAAATTTGGAGGAAATATGATTCGTCAAATGGAAACTCAATTATTTTTTATTTTGGAAAAATATAAAATTGTAAAAAAGGTAGCTGTAGAATGGGTAAAAAAAGTCTTGAAAAGTCTCTCACAAGGAGATATTGGAGGTTGAAGTTCCAATTAAAAATATATTTAAAGGGAACATGGAAGAAATATTTTCTAAACAAGAGAAAATAAATTTTAATAAGTTAAAAGAAAAGAAAGAAAGCTAATGGAATTGGAATAAGTTTAATGGAGGATGAAAAGTAGGGAAATATGGCTAGTAGAGGGGATTAGAACATAAAATTATTCCATAATTTTGTTAATCCTAGAAAAAATCTAAACATTATATGGTGGTTAGGAAGGATGATAAAACTAAGCTAAGAAGATTCTAAGAGGTTACAAAGGTATAAGTAGTGCATTTTCAAAGGATATTTTAGGTATTGACAGGGAAATTATTGAAGAGATTAAAAACAAATTATTTCCAAGGCTCATTGAAGAGGAACAAATTGAAGATGTAGAAGTAGAATTCTATAAAGAATAACTAAAAGTAATGTTGAAATATTTGAAAAGGGAAAAAAACTTAGGTCGCGACATGTGGATAATGAAACTCTACTTTGGATACTATGATTTGATAGAGGATGAGTTGTTGAGAGTGGTAGAGTAATCAAGATCCTCTAGGAAAATCTTGGGAACCTTAAACTTGACCTTCATAACTCTCATTCCTAAGAATAACAAACTTGAATATTTTGAATGTTATTGGTAATTATCTCTATGCAATTCAATGTACAAAATAATAGTGAAATAATAGCCAATAGGCTAAAGAGAGACTTCTCAGAGGTTATAACACAAGAATAGTTTGGCTTCCTACATAAAAAATAGATTCACGATGATGTGGGAGTGGCCTAGGAAGGTTTCATTCAATAAATCTAAAAAGGATTCCACCAATGGTTCTTTAATTAGACCTAGCTAAGGCATATGACAAGGTTGGCTAGTTTTATCTGGACCTGAAGTTAATTCCTATTGGAATGAGTCCACAAGTTGTAAATTAGGTTATGATATGCTTAACTTTAGTTTCATTTTGCAGTATTGATGAATGTATCAACATCTATGATTTTTGTATCCTTCAAGGGGACCAAGGAACGTTTGTATTATGCCACTTTTTCTCTTGTTATTTGTTTCTTAAGGTTTAAGTGTGTTTATAAAATCATATAAGAGTGAAGGAGCCATAAAAATGATCAATTTCGGAGGTCTCTAACTCTCTCCCACTTAATGTTTGTGTATGATGTTATTTTGTTTGGTATAGGCTATGTGAGGGAAGTAGAAAGGTATAAAGAAATCCTAGATTTATATTCACTAGTACAAAATGAGAGATAAGTGACCAAAAAAATTACCAAAATCCACATATAAATGACCACTTTTGTTTTGGTGATCGTTGGTGGCTAATTTCCGGTCTCTTATAATGCGACCAAAAATGTGGTCATATTTAGTTTGGTCAGTTATAGCTTGTCTTGTGGTCATTAATTTGGTCATTAATTTTCACAATTAATGACCAAATTAATGGTCAAATATATGACTAAATTAATGACCACAATACAAGCTATCAATGACCACATTTTTGGTCGCGTGATAAGATATCGAAAATTAGCCACCAAAACTGTCATTTGGTCATTTATATGCGAATTTTGGTCATTTGTTTGGTCATTTTATATGCAAATTTCGTTCATTTTATTTGGTCACTTATCTCTCATTGTTTGGTCACTTATATCTCATTGTTTGGTCACTAATTTAGTCATTTTTAATCATTTTATATGTGTTCATTATTCTCATTTTTTTGTCACTAATTTAGTCATTTTTAGTCATTTTATATGTGTTCATTATTCTCATTGTTTGGTCATTAATTTAGTCATTTTATATGTGTTCATTATGTTTTAGTATTTTTAACGGTGTCCATTATTGATCAATATAATTTTTTAGTATGATGTTATGTCTAAATTAAAAAAAGAATCATGCAATATTCATTCTCATCTAATACACATGTGAATCATGCAATATTGTCGCATTAATTAGTTAATTACAACACTTATAAATAATATAAAGTACAAACATATATATAAATTTTAAACCACATAAATTATATTATTTGAAATGTCAAGTATTACAACAAATATGGGTTTTCAACTGAATATCCACTAATGGACTAATACTGGTCCATGCCAATATTAACTTCTAGTTCATCAATAATATTTTGGTTGTCTTCCTGCCTCTCCATCTTTAACTTCTCGTAGAACTCAACAATCAGATCCACTGCACGAACAAAGTCAGTTCCCTTTCCTTGACACTTTGAAAATAGATGTTTTTTGGTCTCCTGTGTAAAAACATCGATTGCATCAGGACTGCAAAAACCATTGGAAAAAAAAAAATAAGAGAATCTTTAGAGGATATATGGAATATAATAGAGAAAAATGATAATGAAAATGCTAAAGATCTCACAAACAAATCCAACTAAAATTACTTGATATTCAAAATACTTGGACATATTTTTGATAGTATCAAACATTGTCCTCTGCATAAATAATTAAAATAGACTATAAAGTGATATTTTCAATACAAGCACTAGAAATGGTACATTAAGGATATCTAACAGAGCAACAAAATTAGGTAGCAAAACTTAGTAGCGAACATGTTGTTGAAGGTTTAGATGTTAATCATTACCAGAGGATCTACTACATTTGACATTGAATAGGATATGCATAAGAATTCACATAAAATAATAGATCTCTTTATAAATGGTGTTATTGATGATAGGTTTCACTGATGGTGGAGATGGAATGTTATTGCAACATACTATCCACACTATAAATAACACAATTCAAGTGGGTGAAACATGGTAATTTGGTTATTATAATAAAACTGAAAAGTTAAGAAGTTGGCCTAAAGTTGAAAACTATGATGTTAGTAACCTTAGAATAACTAGTATATCTATTTGGCATCACCCAATTGATAGAGGTTTAAGAATTGTATATCAATTAGTTCTCCTTGATTGCGAATGAGAATAAGAAAGTGATTGCAATATTTCATCTTCCTTATTTGATGAATGTTGCACATTATGCATTGAAATGAGTTGACTTAGAATGTAGAATGAGTCTCAAGAACAAATGGAAATGATACAGGTGTTAAGATAGTTGGAAAGGAATACTGAAACAGGTGTGGTATTTTCATGTATTCTTGAAATGTATATCATGAGATGGCAAGTAATTACATCAAAAGAATGACAAAAACACCATCCAATTGGAAAAGAGTACAAGCATACTTCTTTAAAACAAGTCATTTGTATCCCAAAATATCTTTTCTTTGAAACCAACAAAGTATGGATACCCATGTGTTGAGAGGTGACAAACCAACTAATTTTTGCATACTACTCTTATTTACAGCCATGTACATCATACGTTCCCAGCACCATCGTCATTTATTCATCAACCTAAAGCTTCATTCAAAACACTTGTTTTTCCAGTGAGACTAAAAAAGGTATCAGATATATATTAGGTACAAAAAATAAGGTAAACATCAAGGATGTGTTTCTATAAACTACATTAATGGTTTACTTATTCAATGAGTTACCATCATCAATTATTACTTATAATTCCTATTATTATCATTCCAAATCCATGAAAATTCCAGAGAGAAGTAAATTTTTAAAACAACAGGTAGTGATTATATGTCCGTGTAATATAATTGTTTGTTCATGTAATATGAAGAGTACATAGTATATGTACAATTGATAACTTTTGTGTGGGTATGTGTGGTATTCTCTTATTCCCTTGCATACACTACCAATTTCTATTGTGTCTACTTGAATCAATAATCAATCATGTTAAAGTTCGCATGAGTATATATGTGATGACATGTTTAGAGCCTAATGAATGTGCAAATCATAGTAAAGATGGTCTTAACAGAAAGGAAATCATCTAGACTCAATGGGAGATAATGTAAATTGGCCCTAGAACTCCTTATGGAAAATTCAAGAGCCATAATGAGTGCTCAAAAGGTGAAGGGGGGGATTAGGAAAGAGAAAAACAATACACATGGCACAACCCTATTAGTTTATTGCAGGTCCTCTCCTTCACAAAGAAACTTTAAGGAAATTATAGCACCTCGAGAGAGGTAAAAAAGGACACCACAGGGCCTTAAGTAGTCATTATGCAAGCTTCAGGACATCTTCATTTATTATATCACAATAAATGTTATGTGTCTTGTTTTCCAAGGGGGCCAAGTTGCACACGAAAAGATCAACCTATTATTTTGAGAAAAAAATTGTTTGAATTTGTTTCTGGGATGCTTGCAAATAGAAAAACCAAGGCAAAATGTTAATACCATGTCCCAAAAGGAATCAATTTTTTTAAGTACATCAAATCTAATCTTCGTTCATCATTAATTTTGAATATCGATTTAAATGCTAAGGGTTTTAAATTGAGAGGTACAAGGTACTAGCATATGGTAGCAATGTCAGCTTTGGTGACAACATCAACAATTAGATAGTGGGTCAATAAGTTTTCTTCTCATAGATGTCAGAAATGTTGCATAATTGGTTAAGAAAAAATACTATAAGAGCTATCATCTTTGTTTCATGGCATATCCATTTTCATGTTCTAGGAAAATCTCATAAATCAAGGTTTCACATGGAAAAATGTTTCTATGTTACATTCACTTGGTGCAACAATTCTCAACATTGATTTTGTCAACCTGGATTTTTCTATTCTCTAAAACTCCTTTGACTTGATACAAGGGAAACCTCCATGAAGGTATAAAAGAGTTTTAGGGTAGATGACAACTACTTAAGTTTAAACGTCTAGAAACATTACCATTTAACTTTGAAATAAAATCACATAAAAGGAAGGCTAAGCATACAAAAGATGAAACGGGTCTATGGATACAATCTTACTACTTTCTAGGGAGAATATATTTTCTCAGATTCTCTTGACATTGTATCAATGAACCACTACAAATCCCTCAGTCATGAGGGTTCCAAGAGCATTGTGAATATGAAAGAAACCCAAAGAAAATTTGATTAATCATGTGAGCATACCAATTCTACGATTAATAACGATAGTCAGTTCAACCACAACATACAAGAAATCAATTAAGCTAGTTAGTACATGTAGGAATGCTTGAATTGCACATACACAGAGAGAACCCTTAGATCATGAAGGTTAATTTTGACAGATTCTTTCTTGAGCATCTCCTCTAAAAGCTAGTAGTTCATCCATATATCATAGGTCAAGATTTTTGTACTAAAAAAATCAATACACTGCTTACCTAAAGCAATCAAGAATATGCCACCTCTGATGTTCAAGTAGACGGTTCTCCAACCTGCATCTTTTCCATGATAACATTTCTAATTGTTATAACTATATTGACACGCCTTATTCTTTCACTAGCAAAAACTCTTGTTGTAATGGTATCCATGTCAATGGTCCCTATCACTGTGACATAATGCATTCATTGAAATTACTGGTGTATACCATAGACCTAGCATAAATGGATAAAAATAACCAAGGCATAGTTCTATTTATGCAAGTGCAACTGGCACATCTCCTAACCTATATAACAAGATTTATGATCCCATGTAAACTGACCACCTCTATCAACAAAGTCATAGGAATTACCAGTAACATGATTAGTTGCAGATTGTTGAAGGGAAACTTCAAGCAGCCTGAATTCTTCAACCACATTACAAATTTCAACCT
>SNQJ01S0206400.1:0-16373 GCA_010110895.2 Picea sitchensis | reverse complement strand
ATTCAAACGTATATGGTAGAACTGACAGCGAACGAAAATGGCTTGGAGGTGGGTTGGGTGATCGACTCTACACATGGAATGAGCGGGTAAATCATCCAAATATGGTTGAACGATGTGCTTGATATCATGGAAAGCATAAGACATAGCGCGTTGAAAAGTTGCGCCAACATTCTTGAGACCGAAAGGAAGTTTCTGATAGGCAAAAGTACCCCAAGGACAAATAAAAGAAATCTTATGTTGATCCTCGAGAACAATATTGATTTGATTATATCCAGATAAACCATCCATGAGAGAGAAGATTTCACTTCCGGCGCAGTCATCGACAATCTGATCGACGAAAGGGGTAGGAAAGTTGTCTTTTGGACAAGCTTTGTTGATATCCCTATAATCAACGCATACACAAATGGTGCCTTGTTTCTTGTCAATCGGGACGATATTGGAAACCCAGTCTATGAGAGCCACCGGATAAATAAAGTCGGCTTTAAGAAGTTTCTCGACTTCGAGCTTTGTAGAAGCCGCTTTATGTGGGTGAACTAGACGAAGGCATTTTAGGACGGTTTTAGCGTCAGGATATGTCTTTATCTCATGTATCACAATCTCAGGGTCGATACTCAACATTTCTTCATAGCTCTAGGTGAAGATGTCATGGAATTCTTTGAATAAGGATGTGTAGGTAACGATTTCCTCAGAAGAACACGAAGCTCCAATATGAACATTTTCGACAATCCCAGTTTTGATGGATATGTCAATGGGAATAGTGGGCGAGATATTGCTTAAGTTCCCTCTTATAACCCTATAATTCATAGGATCATCTGTTGACTGGAAATTTTCCACTCTGGGTGTATAGGTTTGCAAATAATATTTCATCTCTGCAAATTATTTTCAAGAGAAGTAGTGCACCAAACCCTCAAAAAGTCATTTAAGCCTAAGTTTTGCCTCATATACTGCATTCGCACCTGGAGAATAAAGAACGCGCTTAGATCGACGGTCAATCTAGCGGTGCATAGATCAACGACTTACAGTGGATTCTGGACCCCCTCGACTGTTCTGTTTTTAACAGTGGGGGGGGGGTTCAGAATGGTGATTAAAAAGTGTGCACAGATCTACGGTTGTCATGGAGGTGCGCAAATGGACGGTTCACAGGGTAATTCATTTAATGAAAAAGGTAAACCTGTAATTCATTAAACTGAAGCAAGGTAATTGATGTACTTTAAAATAAGAGAAATCAGATATGGACAACATATAAATCAAATCACATCAACATGTAATTAATCATGATAGCTAAAGTAGTCGATGACTGATTACAAACTGATATGGAGAAAACGTGAAACAAAAGTTTGATATATTGAAAGCGAAAGCTGTTACAAGACATCAACTTTCATCTCAGTCTGTATTATTATAAATCCATAGTCTGGTTCTCCCAATAGTGAGGATAATGATCATTACAAAAAATGACAAGTATTTAAAGGCCTCCCACAGGGTAAAACATCCCTGTGGGAATTATCAAAGCAGTTTTACAAAAATCTGGAGATAATATCCCAAGTCTCTATTTCTGACTCAAGCTAACAACCTAAAACAAAAACATATCCAAAGTATCTCCTAAACTGCCATAGCATGCCCAATTGATCATTGTAATTTGTATACACCTGAAAGAAGACAAAAATAGACAAGTTTAGAGGATATTTTATTAGTAAAATTGACAAAAATCTAATTTTTAAGACTAGCTACAGAATCTTGCGATTCTATAGATGGTCTAATTTGAGCATAGAATCGTTTTAAAATCAATCCAAAACTTAAAGGATTATATTCAAAATATTAAACAAATATAATTATTTAATAGCTAATTGGAAACCAAACGAATCATTCAAATCAAAACTTTTATGCTAATTCGGGAGCAAACGAAATCATGTTTGAATCTATTTTAACCAAAACAGGATGTAACCGATCAAGTATATTTTTTATGCAATAGTTCATGTCAACTCAGCACTTAACAAAATTGTTGTCGAATCAAAACGAAATTAACAAGTTTGTTTAACTCCAAACTAACTTTGAATCCATTGTATTATGCAAGCGACTGTGCTAATCGAGGCACATAGCATTGTTTGCGAATCAAATCAAACAGGAACGAATTGAACCGATTTAGGATCGACACAATCGTTATGCAAAATCAAAACATAGCCATGTCCGAGTTTAGCAAACAAATCTTGTGTGCTGGTGGAATACAATCATAATCCAAAACAAAAATATTGATTCAATCCAAAACATAATCGTTCCTGGTAAATCGAAGTCAACAGGATTGTTTAGAAAGAAACAGAACTTAATCGAAATCAAACCGAATCAACTATCCACACATAATTGTTTCAAAAAGTAATCCAAACAAAATCGAAAACAAATCAGTCATTTATACTAATCTGAGCATAATAAAATCTCATTAACCAATACATAGTTGTGTTCGAGTTTAGCAAACAAATTTCCCACTCATGATTCATAACGAAATTGTTTTGGTAAAATGAAAGCAACAAAATTATTTTGAATCAAAATGAACAGAGCTATTGAAAGCAAATCCAATCAGTTATATTAATCCAAGAAAACTCACAAAGTGAAATTAATATTGAAATTCATACCTGAGCAGTAAGAAAAGGCTTCGATCATGATAACTTGGAATTGACAAAGGTCGTTGCTGCCTCGACGTTTCTGAAAACAATTGAACCGATGGTTTTTTGTTTCTTCTCGTTGTCTTGAAGCCTATCTCTTTCTTTTGACATCACTATAACTTGATCCTCTAACGATTTGACCTTGATTGCAACAAGGGAACGTCGGTATAATAACGCTCTAGCCAGGTATTACATTGGATGCATGATGGTTGCTCGGGCTTTGACATCATAGGAAAGGGTTTGTTCAAGTTACTAGGGTTTTCCTTGTGCAGCTTGATTCCCAGGTAGTTAGGATCATTTTTGAGGCACGGGGGTAAGTTAGAGACATAGTCGTAGGGTTCTTTAGAGAAGAGACCATGGGAATGGGGGTATTCCTTAGCTAGGAAACGCTCAATATCGGAGTCTGAGTCCTCGCTCAACACTATTGGATTTTGGTCAACATTTGGCTTGGGTTTGTTCCTATCATATCTCGATATCAATTGCGCACTTTTCTTTCCCCTACTGTTGACAGTAGTATCATTCTTACCTTTCTTCCTCACAGGCTTCTTAACGACCTCAATCTTGTCTTTAGTACATGAGTTGGCTATGGCATCGGGAAGGTCTATGTCAGGGAAATCCGAGGGTTTGACAGGGGGTAGAAGGATATGAAATGGCATGGATTGCCCAACCAAAGTTTCTGTAACAACAACCTTGTTGATTTGAGTAGACTCGGGATTGGCAAAGGCATTCCTTGATAGGAAGGCTTGCCAATTATCTCCACCAAGGTTTAAATGGTAGACGATAATGAGTTTAATCAAGCTGTGTGGAAAAGGCTGCTATCATCCTTCTCATGCTTGAATCTCTTAGACATCTTGTAAAGACTACGCAGGAAATAATGTGGCATATTTAAGGGGTAGCCTATGAAATTCATCAACAACCGAAGGTGATACAGAAAAGCCAAGCCATACCGACCTTCGCAGGTCACAAACTATTTAACAATTACCAAAAGATCATGCCACCTGGATTTGAGGGTAGTGATAGGCATACCTTTATCACAGGAAACAATCTTTATCGAAGTGAATAGTAATGGCCACGACACTTCATCTACTTTGGAATTTTTAAACCATCGTTGCCCTGTCGCTAGTAGTCTTGTAGCTGAACTCATGAATTCCTCATTGAGCTCAAGTTGTATGTCTCTGAACTTAGCCCTGCACTTGTCGAAGGTGAGGGTGAATTGTTGGGAAACCGAAAGGTTAAAGCCCTCGAATCTCTGTATGAACACCAACCAACCACTATTTTCCAAATCTTTGCGAGCATTATCGAATAGCAACAGCGTTTGGCTACCGTTTGGTTCTATGCGCACCACTGGTGCCATAGACAGGAGCACATAGTGGGCAAGGGTATGCATCCAAGGGTTCGAACATGGTATTCAGAGGATCTAAGGCACACAGGCTTACCCGAAAATAATAGAGTTAAGCCGGGATAGGGGGGAAGCATTAATGAACGAATGTGCGAGAGTGGTGGAGCTAGATTAGCCCATGCAAAACAGTCATTTCATAAGTACAACCGACGGTGCATATAACGATTTAAATCACCAATGCATATGTCAAATACAATGCCATCCAAACAATTAATGAAATCAATGGTAGGTCGAACCAAGCATTTGCGCGAGAAATAGTTTTAGCATAGTTTTAAAACAATGACAATGATTCGAAATCAACACCAAGGGTTCGATCATAAACATGTGTTGTATGAAATGATTATACCAAGGTTCTAACCACAACGCCAATATGTTTTCATGAAACCAATGTGTCAAGAAAATCGATGAAAGACTATTAAAAATCAAACCACCAATGTATCAAAAACTCGATCATAAGAATATCATCACAGTCTTATAAAAATGAAGTCATATTAACAATTAAAGAATACCAAATGAGTAAATATCTTGGAGTCTTTCCAACTGTGCGATATTAAATTGGACATGCAGTGAACACATAAACAAGAGTGACCATAATAATGCAGTGACAATTTTAATGCAACTTCGAAATTAAAGTTTTCACGCTTGTAGTCGTGAAAACAAAAACAAAGATATTTTGTGCAAATGCACGAAACGATAGTGTCGTTTCATTCAAATATTGCGATGAAAGTCAAGGGTTGCAAAACACTGGTGTAGGCATCTTATAAGGACAGTATAAAAATGAGAATTGGCTGCCAACAATGGCAACGCACTGGTAGAAACAATTATCTTTGCCAAAAGAATGAATTCAGATTAGGACAACAGGAATAATTTCGACAGAAATAACCGAAAATTGTTTAAACATCATTAATGATCAAATATTTCAGCAGTGTTTAAAGGATGAAAACTGATAACAGTCTTAAGACAAGAGAGCCACGATATTAAAGTTAAAATCTCCAATACTGTTGACAGGGCCACTGCTGCTAGCAGGCGTCCATAGACTCGATAGGGTTTCCATTGCCATTTAAACCACTCTGATATCTGTATCCTGCCAAGAAGTTCCAGATCAGAATAAAGGACATTTTAAGGTCAGAGGTTTCATATTTATGAATTTTCATATACCCGACATTGCTTCGCTGCTAGCAGGCTTGTTCAGTACCCCGACGAAGCTGTCTTGGCGTCATGCATGCATTTACCTGCTGCCAGCAGACCTGTTCAGCATCCCGACGGGTTTACAAACACTTCCCACATCTCTTTTTATTTATTTTATTTTTTGAAAATATATAGTTGAGCGGGGTGACGCTGAAAATTATTATATTTTAGCATATTTTTTATAGACCTCAACATAATTTTTTAAGAACTGTCCTTCATTAAGATCCAGAGATGGTTTATTTACAGAACCAACCTTCTAAAGCAACGAGACATCTTCTGATTCGTTCCCTTAAGGAACAGGGACAGCGTAGGAAGATAATAGATGATCGTGACAGGCTTTACTCATAGATCGAAATCAGTTAACTTCTTTCAAACACCAATTTTTTTTCAACACAGATGTAAATTTCATAAGTATATAATTGATGTTTACACAATTCTTCAGCAGTCGTTTCCTTGAAAGAAATTTCTGTTTCCTTTTTCTGAATAGTTTAGTATACACGTATGTGTATTTCCAAAACAAAACTAATAAGCGTAAGGAAAAATCGAAACCAAAACAGTAAAAGAAAAACAAGAAAACGAAAAAATATGTACATAGTATACAAAGGGTTTTCATCAAGCAAAATATATTTTCAGAGCTCGGCCATTCACCGGATAGGTGTCAGGTTGCCCCTCTAGATTCTGCAATTGGAAAGAGATAGGACCCAATTTCTCAGCAATTAAAAACAGACCAGGCCATAAGTTTTGAAATTTTGTGTGCTCTCCCTTTCCCTCATGCGGTTTGTCCCATTTCAAAACAAGATCACCTACTTCAAAATTGCTATCAGAGGCATAGTTGGAATCAAACCAAATTTTAACTACTAGTTGATGCTGATCTAACTTACATTTAGCTTGGGCTCTTACCTCTTCTAGTTTCATTAAGGCGTTAATCCGGTTTTCTAAAGGGGGACAATCTTCTTCTACAATTTTCTGTGATAGCTGAAGTGAGGGAAGAAGAATGTGTGGTGGCAGAATTGCTTCTCTTCCATAAATGAGAAAAAAAGGGGGAGTTACCTACAACAGTTTTTGGTGTTACCCTATCAGCCCAAATCGCGTTTAACAATGTATTGTGCCAGTTTTTGTGATTCTCAGATACCGTTCTCTTGATAATTTTAATTAGATTCTTATTTGTTGACTTCGCCAATCCATTTCCCCGGGGGTAATAGCTAGCATAATACTTCAATTTAATTCATTTTTCTAAAGCGAACTCGCTCATCTCAATAGACGAAAAATAAGAAGCGTTATCGAATACTAAACAATCAGGGATACCAAAACGAGTGATAATATTCGAATTTAGAAAGGCAATTACCTTAATGGTATTTACAGTTCTTAATGCGGCATCTTCAAACCACCTGGTGAAGTAATCTGTGGATGTTATGATAGACTTGTGCTGCTGTGAGGATGGTGGATTGATTGGACCTATGATATCAAGGCCCCATTGCTGAAAAGGAAAATCTATTGAAACGGGCTGCAAAGGAAAGGCTGGTTTCTATAACCGCCCTGATGCTTTTTGACAAATAATACACTTACAACACAAGGCATGGGCGTCTCTAAAAAGTGTGGGCCAGTAATAACCGGCTCTCAAAAATTTATGAGTAGTGGTGTCACCACCAAAATTCCCACCAACTTCTCCTGCATGAAACTCTAGTAAGACTTTTTCTGCTTCGTCTTTCTCCAGACAATGCATTAGTACACCATCAAAGTTTTGACGAAACAGAATACCATTAACCAAATGAAAGGAGGCGGACTTTAATCTCAACGCTCTTATTTTAGTGGGATCCAGGTGACGGGGGGCTGACCCATGTTCAATACAAAATCTTATATCGTCATGCCACGGACTGACAAAGTTTTGTGCACAACAGATTTCATTTTGATTGTGTTGTCCTAGGTTTGACCTATCACTTTCTTCTTTCTATCCTGTTGTTGAATCAACAAATAACTTGCATAACCCTTGGCCTCTCACTATCTGAGATGGGGTAATTTCTATGTCATACTCCTGTAAAGAAGTAACCCAGTTCGCCCTCTTTTCACCTAACTCTTTCTGCACTAAAAAATTCCTGACGGCTGGATAAGGGACAATAACTTTCGCCCTAGATTTCAAAAGATAAGACCGAAAGTGCTTGACTTCTTTGAAAATAGCGTAGGCTTGTTGATCTACCACTGGGTAATTAAGTTCATCGCCTTTGAAAGAAGAGATCATAAAGGCAATGGGTACTTCATTGTTTTCAGCATTCTTTTGAGTTAGGACGGCAACGCAGGAACGGTCAGAAGTGAAAGTGTAGTGTAAAACCTTGCGAAAATTTGGGGCTCATGAGAGAAGGAGCATCTATTATGGCCTTTTTTATTTCATTAAAAGCTTTATTTTCTAAGGGTCCCCAATGATATTGTGTGTCTTTCTTAATTAAATTATGCAAAGGTCTGACCATTTCAGAGAAACTGGGGACGAATCTCCTCACGAAGTTTATCTGGCCTAAGAAAGACTGCATAGACTTTTTGGATGTAGGAGGTGAAAGTTTTGAGATGACTTGAGTTCTTTCGGGGTCGATAATCATCCCTTTGCTTGACACAATAAATCCTAAGAGTTTACCTTGTTCTACTACGAAGATGGATTTTTTCAGATTCAAGGAAATGCTGTATTTACGACATCGTTGTAGAACAACTCTTAAATGAGCTAGATGATCGGTTTTGTTTTTATAAAATACAGTAACATCATATAAGTAAACTACGACGGACTGATTGATTAAGCCTCGGAAATCAATGTCCATCGCTCTCTGGAAAGTGGCGTCGACATTAATCAATCCAAACGACATTTTTTGATAAGCGTAGGTGCCCCATGGAGTGTGGAAGGTAGTTTTAAGTTGGTTTGGAGGAGACATCAGGACTTGGTTGTACCCTGAGAAACCATCCAATAAAGATAGCCTCTCAGAACCAGATACCTGTTGCAGGATCTATTCCATGGGTGGGACAGGATAGTTGTCTTTATCATACGCTCTATTAAGGTTTCAGAAATCAACGCATAGTCGAATTTCCCCACTTTTCTTCCGGACAGGGACAAGGTTAGAAACCCATTAAGTGTGCCTATCTGGAAAAATTATCTTAGCATTCAGGAGTTTATTTAATTCTTTTTTGACGGTCGGTTCGAGCTTAGGGTGCATTTTTCTTAATTTCTGTTGAAAGGGTAAGGTTTGGGGTTTCATAGGAATGACGTGTTGTATGATGTTGGGGTCGAAAGTTTTAAGGTCATCATACGTCCACACAAAGACATCTTTAAATTCTTTAAACAATTTAACAAATGCAACTTTTTCTTGTTCAGAACACCCAAGCCCTAAATTAATGCACTGCGGATTTCCATTAGTTCCTAAGTTTACTTTTTCATATGATAACGAGGAACTATTGGTTTTACAGTTGACCAATTTTTTGAATTTATCTTGAAGATCGTAAAACTTCTCTAATCTAACTACAGATTTAGGGATCGAATTTACCATGTCCGATGAAGATTTAGGAGTTCTTGGATCTGGTATTACCGTGAAATAACGCAAATTGTCGTCGTGAGTGCATTCATCGATCACCACGCCTTGAAAAGTTTCTTCCATATGTAGGAAGATGATAATCTGCTGATCATCGTCGAAGACTCTCCAGTTCGTGATGTTGTCGGGAACGGATGGCCTGAACAACAGTTCGACAAAGAATGCATCTAGGGACAAGCCTTCTGCAGGAAAGAGTTTAGAAGCTATGTTAGCTAATAGATAAGCTTTAGAATTATTCAATCTAGGAATAGAATTTATATTGAAAGAAAAAAATTTATTCATTAAATTCCATACCTCGGATTGGTAGCTTTTAAGATGCGGAGACAGACAGTGGATAGAATCTCTTACCTGTCTAACTACGATTTCGGAATCGCCAAAGATAGTCAAGTTTTGAATGTTCATGTCTAAATCTTTTCTGAGACCCTGTAGTAAATCCTCATATTCTGTTGTGTTATTAGTACATTCAAATTCTAACCTACATGCAATCAGGGTATTATTACCTGAGGGATCAATAATAACGCAGCCTGCACCAACTCCTTCCTTGGACTTTGACCCGTCGAAATAAAGAGACCAAATTTGATTTTTATCGGATGTATAGGACCGTTGTATAGAAGCTGCTGGCTGCACATATGCCACAATCTCAGATTGTTGTTTTGGATTGGTGACAGCTGAAGTATCGGCCATGAAATTGTCAAAAAAGGTATCCATCACTTGTATTTCGGGTGAATCAGCAGAAGGTGTAAATGGTTCATTTCGATCGTTCATATCTGTGACCGTGAACTTAAGATAATTTTCACGATTTATCTTGATTTTGTTGGGATTGTCGTTCTCAGGAAGCCATAGGTGAGACCAATCTATCATGAAATAACCGTGTAGCTGCTCCAACCAGTCCCTACTTAAAAATAGACCATACACTTCTGGAATATCCACAACAATAATATCAATGACTTGATGAACTTTGGGGTTAGATGATAATCTTATAAGTACATTCCTTAACTCGCCTACAACTTTAACACTAGTTCGATAAAGTTGGATGATTTTTAAAGTGGATGGTTCAACTTCAACGTTAATCTTCTGACATACAGACCATGGCATCACATTGGATGAAGCTCCTGAGTCTACCATACAATTGCGCATGTTTCTATTAAATATTTCTAAAGTTAACAAAAATGGAGGTACATTTCTGTGAGTGCTAAGGGTGGTAGCTTGTGGTTTTTTACTCACAGTTTCCGAAGCTACTTTATCTACATTATTTACCTTGTTTACAAGAAGACTTCCTTTGTCTTGAGGATTAGTATTATTTTTAGCGGAAGTCTTCTAAGGAACTTTGTTCTGAACAACCTTGTTACTGCTTGTATTACCATTTTTTCTATTCTCTGCGATATTCTGTAACATCTTTTGTAACAAAAATGGAAATTTTAACAACTCATAAACGAAAATGTTAGCCCTTAACTTTTTAAGATCTTCTACTAAATCATAATCTAAGTTGGGGATTATATAACTCTGTTTAATCTCGGCTGGTTTAGATTGCTTTGGGGGGAAATTCGTAGTGTTTTCAGAAGAAGGTTTGTTTGTTGTCTTACTCCTAGTATTGTAAGGATGGACTGTCTCGAAATTAGCTTGGAAAATGCTATGCGAGAAGTGTCCAAAAATGTTTGGAGAAGACTCTTCTTCTTGAACTGTCTCTTGTTCAACAACCTCCTCAAGAATCTCAGGAGGGATCAAGTTATCCTGAGCCTCTAGAATCGTTTGAAGAGCGTATTGTAGACTTTCTAGATTAAGGCCCTCAGTATTCGGATTAGGTCGGTTGGTGGGAAAAGGCTTCCTGAACGGGGGTTTGTAAGGTCCTTTGCTCAAAGAAGCTTCTTCGCTTGTCATTTTCAAATCTATAACTTGATTCGACAGTTTTTGGATGCCTTTAGTTAAGTTTTCTAAATCAGAGCTTTCAGGTTTTGTTTTATTTTGAGTAGGCCTCGGGAGAATTTTGATCTTGTTTTTGGAAGAAGAACTAGTCTCTGTTTCATTGCTAGTAGTGTCTTTTAAACTAAGTATGTCTTTTTCAATCTGGTTGGCCTCCTTGAAGGCCTCTAACAACGTGGATTTCTTAGATCGTTTAACCCAAATGGATATACTTTGATGCAAATCTTTAGTATAGTATGCTATGATAAGATTCTCAACAGGCATGGAATCTGTAGGGATTCGGTTCTTAAGTGTTAAGAATATTTGATTAAAGTCTTTAATTTTCTCTTTTGGGTTCATTTTTAAGCTAGAAATCTCCATAACCAGGACTTTCAGTGACTTATCATCTCTGAACGTTTCCAAAAAACATGACTCGAACTTTTCCCAAGACACGATGGTATGGGGATGCTGAGCAAAGTACCAAGTAGATTCATTTCCCTCGAAAGTATAGGGGAACAACCTACAGACTTCGTCTTCATGATTGACATTGCGGAGTCTAATGGCTAACATAAATTTTTTAATGTGATCTTCAATGATCTGTTTAGAGTCAGGGTCAAACTTGGGAAGCCACTTCTCCGGATGTTTGGGTAAAGGATGTTGATCTCTAGGTACGACTACTGCATCCTGGTCGAGCCAAGGTCTAGCAGGATTTTTCTGGTTGGCCATTAGTGTAGTTGGTGTGGAAGGATGAGAAGGGGAATTGCCTTCGTCAAAAGAGTCTTCTCCTGAAGAAGGAGATGATGGAGGTGGTGAGGGAGGTATTCTAGATCCCCCTGCAGTAGGAGTGAGGATTGGATCTGTAGGGTTCACAGTGAGGTTAGTGTCTTCGTGTTGTTCTCTGATATCAGAGAAATCTAAAGGTTGGTCCAAAGGTCGATTTGGTTGCCTCAAATGGGCTAAGGCACTATGTGTTCTTAGAAGAGATTGGCAGACAATCTCTTGTATATCACCACCTGTAGGATTTGGGGTTGCTGGCTCAACTATGATCCGTGGATCGTCATTTGATGTGGTTACTGTTTGAGGGGGGATGTTATCGTTCGAATGAATTCTTGTCACTATAGGTGAGAGATTAGGTGGTGGAGGAGTCTTATGACCACCTCGTGCCATTAATAAATTTTAGGCCCTCCTTCTAGCGCCATTTGTTGACGGGCGAAATTGAATACTCACCAACTGGAAGAGTGGATCCAGTCCAGGGTTGTCTAAATAACCCAAGCCGTTTGGGATGACCCACCCTGATGGGTTTAGCAGCTCCATTAGCCGATCTAAGTCCTAGAAAAAAAAATGAAAACTACACTAAGGAACTAATCTAAATGAAAACAATAATTAAAACAAACTAATAAACAAATCTAAACTATAAATATACAATCTATTACCTAAATCATAAAACTATAATTCTACAAAATTAAATGTTCAATCAACAACAGAATCAGATTCAATTACAAATATACAATATTTGCAGATTACAGATTTTAATGAAAACCTGCAAAAATCATTGGTAAACTGTCCTAAGACAACAAAACTATTGTTTTTTGGTTTTTATGGTTTTATGAAAAAGAAATAGAATGAAAACTATCTAAGATGAACAATTAGAATAATAATTCTAACTATGAATCTGAACTAATATATCAATCTAAACTACTTAAAGAACACTAATAAACTAACCTGTAATAACGCTTTCCAATTTGTCCTGTGTAAAGGATCCAGTTCAGCTGTTCGATGGGAGGAAACCTGCACCAGATTCTCTGCAAGCCTCTTGTAAACCAGAAGCAACAATGCTCTTTGAATATCAATAACAGAACAAACAAGACATAAAAAATTGACAGCAATCTTATGATTTACAAATCATCGCAGTTAGATAAATCTGTGTGCAAAGATCTGTACAAAATGATTCATTTAATGAAAAAGGTAAACCTGTAATTCATTAAACTGAAACACGGTAATTGTTGTACTTTAAAATAAGAGAAATCATATATGGACAACATATAAATCAAATCACATCAACATGTAATTAATCATGATAGCTAAAGTAGTTGATGACTAATTACAAACTGATATGGAGAAAAATTGAAACAAAAGTTTGATATATTGAAAGCAAAAGCTGTTACAAGACATCAACTTTCATCTCAATCTGTATTATTATAAATCCATAGTCTGGTTCTCCCAATAGTGAGGATGATGATCATTACAAAAAATGACAAGTATTTAAAGGCCTTCCACAGGGTAAAACATCCATCTGGGAATTATCAAAGCAGGTTTACAAAAATCTGGAGATAATATCCCAAGTCTCTATTTCTGACTCAAGCTAACAACCTAAAACAAAACCATATCCAAAGTATCTCCTAAACTGCCACATCATGCCCAATTGATCATTGTAATTTGTATACACCTGAAAGAAGACAAAAATAAACAAGTTTAGAGGATATTTTATTAGTAAAATTGACAAAAATCTAATTTTTAAGACTAGCTACAGAATCTTGCGTTTCTGTAGCTGATCTAATTTGAGCACATAATCGTTTTAAAATCAATCCAAAACTAAAAGGTTTATATTCAAACTATTAAACAAATATTTAATAGCTAATTGGAAACCAGACGAATCATTCAAATCAAAACTTTTATGCTAATTTGAGAGAAAACGAAATCATGTTTGAATCTCTTTTAACCAAAATAGGTTTTAACTGATCAAGTATATTTTTGATGCAATAGTTCATGTCAACTCAACACTTAACAAAATTGTTGTCAAATCAAAACGAAATTAACAAGATCGTTTAACTCCAAACTAACTTTGAATCCATCGTATTATGCAAGTGACTCTGCTAATCGAGGCATGTAGCATTGTTTGCGAATCAAATCAAACAAGAATGAATTAAACCGATTTAGGATCGACACAATCGTTATGAAAAATCATAACATAGTTGTGTCTGAGTTTAGCAAACAAATATTGTGTGCCGGTGGAATATAATCATAATCCAAAACAAAAATATTGATTCAATCCAAAACATAATCATTCTTGATAAATCAAAGTCAACGGGATTGTTTAGAAAGAAACATAACTTAATCGAAATCAAACCCAATCGACTATCCACAAAGAATTGTTTCAAAAAGCAATCCAAACAAAATCGAAAACAAATCATTCATTTATACTAATCTGAGCATAATAAAATCTCATTAACCAAATCATAGCTATGTTCGAGTTTAGCAAACAAATTTCCCACTCATGATTCATAACGAAATTGTTTTGGTAAAATGAAAGCAACATAATTATTTTGAATCAAAACGAACAGAGCTATTGAAAGAAAATCCAATCGTTTATATTAATCCAAGCAAACTCACAAAGAGAAATTAATATTGAAATTTATACTTGAGCAGTAAGAAAAGGCTTCGATCATGATAACTTGGAATTGACAAAGGCCATTGTTTCCTCGACGTTTCTAAAAACAATTGAACCGGTGGTTTTTTGTTTCTTCTCGTTGTCTTGAACCTTGTCTCTTTCTTTTGACAACAATGTAACTTGCTCCTCTAACGATTTGATCTTTGATTGCAACAAGGGAGCGTCGATGTAATAACGCTCTAGCCAGGCATTACATTGGATACATGATGGTTTCTAGGGCTTTGGAATCATAGGCGAGGATTTGTTCAAGTTACCAGGGGATTCCTTGTGCATCTTGATTCCCGGGTAGTTAGGATCATTTTTGAGGCACGGGGGTAAGTTAGAGACATAGTCGTAGGGTTCTTTAGAGAAGATACCATGGGAATAGGGGTATTGCTCAGCTAGGAAACACTCAATATCAGAGTCTGAGTCCTCGCTCAACATTATTGGATTTTGGTCATCATTTGGCTTGGGTTTGTTCCTAGCATATATCGATATCAATCAGGCATTTTTCTTTCCCCTACTATTGATAGTAGTATCATTCTTACCTTTCTTCCTCACAGTCTTCTTAACGACCTCAGTCTTGTCTTTATTACATGGGTTGGCTATGACATCGGGTAGATCTATGTTAGGGCAATCCGAGGGTTTGACAGGGGGTAGAAGGATATGAAATGGCAAGGTTGGCCCAACAAAAGTTTTCGTAACAACAACCTTGTCGATTTGAGTAGAATCAGGATTGGCAAAGCCATTCCTTGATAGGAAGGCTTGCCAATTATCGCCACTAAGGTTTAAATGGTAGATGATAATGAGTTTAATCAAGCTGTGATGGAAAAGGCTGCTATCAGCCTTCTCATGCTTGAATCTCTTAGACATCTTGTAAAGACTACGAAGGAAATAATGTGGCATATTTAAGGGGTGGCCTATGAAATTCATCAACAACCGAAGGTGATACAGAAAAACCAAGCCATACCGACCTTCACAGGTCACAAACTGTTTAACAATTACCAAACAATCATGCCACCTGGGTTTGAGGGTAGAGATAGGCATACCTTTATCACAGGAAACAATCTTTCTCAAAGTGAATAGTAATGGCCACGACACTTCATCTACTTTGGAATTTTTAAACCATCGTTGCCCTGTCGCTGGTATTCCTGTAGCTGAACTCATGAATTCCTCATTGAGCTCAATCTGTATGTATCTAACCTTATCCTTGCACCTGTCGAAGGTGAGGTAGAATTGTTGGGCAACTGAAAGGTTAAAGCCCTCGAATCTCTGTATGAACACCAACCAACCACTGTTTTCCAAATCTTTGCAAGCATTATCGAATAGCAACAGAGTTTGGCTACCATTTGGTTCTATGTGCACCATTAGTGCCATAGACAGTAGCACACAGTGGGAAAGGGTTTGCATCCAAGGGATCGAACAGGGTATTCCCAGGATTGAAGGCACACAGGCTTACCCAAAAACAACAAAGTTAAGCCGGGATAGGGGGAAAGCAATAATGACTGAATGTGCGAGGGTGGTGGAGCTAGATCAACGCATGCAAAATAGTCATTTCATAAGTACAACCGACGATGCATATAACGATTTAAATCACCAATGCATATGTCAAATACAGTGCCATCCAAACGATTAATGAAATCAATGGTAGGTCGAACCAAACATTTGCGCGAGCAATAGTTTTAGCATACTTTTAAAACAATGACAATGATTCGAAATCAACACAAAGGGTTTGATCATAAACATGTGTTGTATGAAATGATTATACCAAGGTTCTAACCACAACGCCAATATGTTTTCATGAAACCAATGTGTCAAGAAAATCGATGAAAGACTATTAAACATCAAACCACCAATGTATCAAAAACTCGATCATAAGAATATCATCACAGTCTTATAAAAACGAAGTCATATTAACAATTAAAAAATACCAAATGAGTAAAGATCTTGGAGTCTTGCCAACTATGTGATATTAAATTGGACATGCAGTGAACACATAGACAAGAGTGACCATAATAATGCAATGACGATTTTAATGTGACTTCGAAATTAAAGTTTTCACACTTGCAGTCGTGAAAAAAAAACCAAATATATTTTGTGCAAATGCACGAAATGATAGTTTCGTTTCATTCAAAGATTGCGATGAAAGTCAAGGGTTGAAAAACACTGGTGTAGGCAGCTTATAAGGACAGTATAAAAATGTGAATTGGCTGCCAACACAATGTTGTAGTTCTGGGCAGCAC
>SNQJ01S0206399.1:0-16376 GCA_010110895.2 Picea sitchensis | reverse complement strand
AAAGCAATCCTAAGGGACAAGCCTTTTCGTTGCGCTCAAAAAACTATTTTCTAGGACAACCCATTTAGCACTCGTCCAAGAGAAGGTACATGTTTTCTTGAGATAAAGGTGAGAAAATGAAATAAATTTATTTATTTCTCTCTCCTCGTAGCTTCCAAACTCAAGGTGCTTTTATGGGGAGAAAGATTTTTCTTTGATCTTGAAATCCATGGGGGTTTACCCATTCGGTCCTTATGGATTTGCACAATGTTTGATTAGAAATGTAGATGATTATATGTCATTAGACTATATCATGGATTGAAATAGCCATACATTTCCGTGAATACAATTAGATGGTCTCCTAATTTCCTAATGCGAATGGGGTGTTCAAGAGAGCCTGATATGAAAACACGTAAAAAAATGCTCAATAAGACCCATCTTAGTATTGTTCCGAAAAATATCCCTTTCCTATAGGCAAAAGGGGGTTAAGTTGCCCAAGGTTCTTTATGAAATCAATCCAAATATTTTTTAAAAACATTGGAAAGTTTAATATCACAATTCGCAAATAATTTAAACGAAATCACGCCGTGTAATTGACTCAATTCAAACCCTAATGGACCAAAGCGTTTTAGTCGTTTCTTACCTTATGTGGGTCCATTTAAAATGACCACCTTTAAAGTCGGCCGTGATAGCTCTCCCAAATAAATATATATATGGCGATCGAGTTTTCTTTCAAGTCCATTATAGCTCGCTCGATATCCATCCGGTTTGCTTATGCCTTGCAGCTTTACAGACACACAAACATATCTGTAAATAACATTTCTCACGCCATTGGACGTTGGAGTTGAACAATTGCTGTTCACCATTATTGCTTTGTCGATACTACTGCGCATATATCTTGACCGTCAGCGAGTTTATTCAGTCACTTGAAATAGGGTTGGGGTCGATATTCCGTCGCTTTGACGTCATGTATAAATATAGAAGAGTTGAGAAATCCCGCCCCGTTGTTCCCATCGCCGAAAACGAGATTCGTATCACAGCAAAGGGGATTCCCAGGAACTACGTTGCATATGTAATCACATTAGTCGAAGAGAAAAGTGCATCTGACATTATCTTGAAGGCAATGGGGAGAGCAATAAGCAAGGCAGTGACTGTTGCAGAGATCTTAAAGAGGAGAATACCTAGCCTTCATCAGAACACAGAAATAAGTTATGCTGATGTAGATTATATGTGGAACCTCTGGAAGAGGCCTATCTACGTTGGAAACAACCAGACACGTATCCATGATAGCAATTACTCTATTCAGGAGACAACTCAACACATCATCTACAGGTTATCCATCACCTCTGCATTCTGATGAATTGGAGCTATACCAGGAGTTATGAATATGAGGGAAAGATTCTCGATAAAATGGCAGGGGCAGAGGTCGTGGACGTAGATGGGCGACAGGCAGAGCACGAAATGTTGCAACTCTAAGCTCTCAAAACGGGGACACGTCCGGATATAATAATTCTTAGGACAATGGATGGAATCGAAGGCGTAGCCGTGGCCGTGGATGGGCGACAAGCAGAGCAGGAAATGTTGCAACCCAAGGCCCTCAGAACGGGTATACATCAGGATATTATAATGATTTTAGATAATGGATGGAATCAGGGTCGTGGCCGAGGCGGGGCCAACTATAATAACCATAGAACGAACGCTGTTGATTCTTCTTCTCGAAGGATGGGCGGTAGTGGGAGGTTTGGCTATACTGGAAATATATGTGGCTACGGCATTGATAACAGAGAAGCGGGTCGTAGAGGGCGTGGGAGAGTTAGAGGTAGTTTTGGTGGTGGCAATCAAAATGGGAGGGAGGTATCTCCTGGAGTAGGTCAAAACCAAAGTTCAACCTGAATGAACTATTTTCGAGGGGGAGCAAAAGCGGTAGAATGAAGAATAGGGTTTTTGGTTTGTCTGGTTTATGCACTAGTGCAGCCCATATTTTCGGGAATGTAATAAATTTCGGGTCATTGTTATGCTTAAATACCGGTGCTATCGACCATTATCAGGATTATGTAAGCAGATGTGTTGAGTTGTTAAAGGACGTTTTAAGATTTTTGATTGATGTTTTAAGTCATCTCCTCGTGTTGAAGTTCATGGTACATATATTAAAATAATAAGCAAAACAATCCAATAATTTTATTGGGTTAATATTGAATTTTCAAATTGCCTATACCATTATGCAATCTCTATACTATGATGATGTCACCTTGGTCATTGTGAACCATGGTAAATATGTTGGTGATTTGTTGTTTTGTTGTTGTAGCCTTGTGTATGGTTTTGCGCATAAATCAACAGGTTAGCAAATATTTATTATTGGTGAGCAGAATTATTAATGATCTGAATTTTAGGGTTACGATTGAAGTTGAGACATCAAATTGAGTTGTGAGAGGACGGTTTGTTTGTTGGACATATGGGCCACACTCCGCGATTTGAGTGGTAAAGTCTCTGAATATATGGATTTGAACTTGTGACCTCTTGGGAGAGGGAACACCTCTTTTTAACCATCATCGGGCCCACTGAGGCGGTATAAGGCCCATTAATAATAACTACATAACCCAAGTATTATAATAGTCTTTTTTTTTTCCATTTCCGTCATGTCACCACAATGTTCCTAGCTTAATGTTACCAATTGTGCACCTTTCATGGTATGCGTCACCGCGATGTTTCTCGCGGTTTGCTTGGGAACGCAAAGTTGCCCCGATGCGAACTACCCACACTCTTGCCTGAAACATACCCATGTACTCTGTTTTAGGCTATCGCCGAGTCACACTCATGCTCTAGTGCAACTCTTGTATATTTGTACATTTGCTAACGACGTTAACACTTAGTCCTTCTTGACATACATCCATGAACATGAGAGAACACTTGCTAAGCGGAGACCAGTATTGATATAGTGTCGACCGGAACAAATCGTTAGGTACCTAACGCAGGCTAGAGTTTTTTGTTCGAAGCTTGATTTAATGCTCAGCACTATGGGCTTCGGTTTTACAATTTGGAGTTGCAAAGTTAAGCGAGATCAACTCGTTCAAGATAGTCATAAAAATTTACAATGCCATAGAGACTTTCTGTCGCCAACCATCTCCGACACCTCTATAAGTTGCACCTCATATGTTGTCCTTGGAACCTTGATGTCTCTCTTGTTTACGTGAATCTTCACAAATTCCGATGCTTGCCTCATAGCGGCCTCCAATAGACCGGTGTTTCCAGAATTCACCATAATCATCCCAAAGAAGCTTGTCCAACGCTTTTCAATGAATGCACCTCACGGCAGAAAAAGTCCTCTAATGTGGAGTGAACTGTCTCCTTCAAGGACCTCACCTCCACTCTTTGTCATCCTCAAGAACCTCGAGAGAAATCCAAAGCGTCACAATGCATTGTCACATCCTTTGGGGTGTTGCATCCATCGATCTTGCAATGGCTTTCACGACTTTAGATCCTACCAGCGTAGATCCATGTTAAGCCCGAATCTATCAACAACAGAAGGGATCCAATTGATTAAGGTGTTATTATTTTTTGTTTTCTTATATTTCATTTCATTTATTAAGGTGTAATTAAGCCAACTTTGTTGTTACTTCATTTTTTGTAAATAAAAATAAGGTCCTTGTATTAATATCAAGTGTTATTTATACATTGCCAAGTATTAGCCCCATGTTTTGCCACAAAAAGGAAACCAAAACAGGTGGTCGACATTAGAGACTCAAAGTTTGGTAGCGTCCGGCATTGAGAGATAACTGTATGAACAAAACTCATTAAACAAAATTGTATGGCCTAGGCGTATGAACAAAGCTGTATTGAAGCCCAGGTATGGAAATGGTCACTATGACCATCTAATCTGCAAGAGGAGAAATAAAAAACATAAACACATATTGAAACAAACAAGAACATAAACACGGAGGGTTTGCGACACTCCTGGCGAGCTAAATGGTCATGGATATTGTAGACATGGGTTTACCACGAGACCTACGTCGATCAAGTCAGCGTAAATAGATCCGTTAAGCGCATGCGAAAAAATGTCCATTTGACGAGGATGTGTTGTGGATGCTGACTAATCATCTTGTTTTTTGCTGAATTTCAAGACAAGTTGGAGGGTCTCCTCCATGAGTCGCTTTGAACAACAGTGAGGCCACTCCACTTCCTTGCCCTCACTAGCGATCACAATGTTCACCTCCGCATTTGATGTCAGCAGAGTTTAGATCCTCCACCTTCGACTTTAAATTAAGCCATACACTTTGGTCTGTGGATTGATTTTGGGGGTGAAAAATAATGGGAAAATGAGTTTGCTTGCTCGATGGTGGCACTTCTTCTTTAACCGGAAAATTTCGATGGATGGAGTGAGCGTGTGAAGGATGAGGCTCTGATAACCCCCAGGTGACGGAAGAGATAAGAGGAACAATGAGAGCCAATTGAGAGGGATATGCCTTTGGAGGGCATTGGCGGTACAGCGCACTCTGTAGACTTCCCCCTTTCTGCAGGGCATGGTGGAAGAAAGCGTGGGGATGGGTGAAATGGGTTGGAAGGGTGCTGGGAACTCGAAGAGTCGGCCCGAGGTGATAAACCAAGGATATCGAAATCTCATGTGAGGGGTGAGGAATAGAAGCGGGGTACTAAAAGGGTAAGGAGAGAGAATTCTCCAGCGAGAGTAATGGAGGAGACACAGTTGCAGAAGGAAAAGGTGAGAAAATTCTCAAAGGAGCCAGGAGGAGGAGAAAATGCAGAGGAGGAATTGGAGTTCACGGGGCGATTTCACAAACAGTACCCTCAAATTGAAGGATGGGATAGCCAGACCATTAGAAGCTGACTGACCTCCCTGAGCTGACCCAGGCTTGATGCAGCTTGCTTGGCGAGGAGCCATCAACCACAGATTTGTCAGACTCATTACCATTACTATCTGGCGAGTGCGAAACCCTCGACCAGTTAGAGGTGAAGCGGTAGGGGTTAATAACTCCTCCAGGCACTCCATTCTAGTTGTCCTCTAACGCTGACCAGGAATTTGGCGCAGGTCAGAGTTTGTTGCTACCATTATTATTACTGAATAATTAGTTAATGAGACTTATGTTTCTTATTAATTAAAAAAGATCACATAAAGAGCCTCATCACCTGCGCCATACCTCAACATATCCCCATCTTGGGATAGAAATCTTGCTACTCTCGGTTCAAAAATGAATGGACAATGTTAGGTATAAGTCAGTGAAATTCAGTGTTTGGATATTTTCTACATCCATAGGATTAACTAGACGTACTCAATCCTCTAAATGAGAGGTTCCATTATTATCATTCTCATTTCCTTCACATTTCAGTGAAAGGGTGAATTACGTTTCATTAATGAAGTTGTCTTGATAGCATGGCGAGGTGGCCCCCCACTTTAGCATTACCTAAAAATCTATAAAAAATATGTAGAATTGATTATTTCTCTAACAAATACTAAAAGAAAATAAATAGTGAAATACTAAAAATCAAACATTGGTAATTATGGCATATGATGTTTTTTCTAGATCACATTTTATGAATTCTTGTATGAACATAAGATATAACAAATTTAAAATCACTTGAGATAGAAGAAAAGAGTGAGAGAAAATATTCAAAATAACATATAGATAGGATTGTCTCATACCACTTTTAGAACCAAGGTTTCCTCGAACCATGTGACATAAACTATATGAATATAATAAATTAAACATTAAAGAATGTCACTAACATTGGTGTGTGACAACGTGAGGATTACATCTTTTGAAAACAAGATAAAAAGATCTTGTAATAAGTTCTATAATATCGGTGTTGTGTTTAACCAAAAAAATGTGGATCTCCAAGTGTTTTCTCAATATCTATAAAGTAAAACAATTACCATAAGTTATTGGATAATCTTGAATGAACTTCAAATTCAATTGGAAAACAACAAATGAAATAGATTGCCCTATCCTCCAAACACGTAGAAGGAAATAAAAATACAAACAAGATTCGAACTTCAGGAAACCCCAGGACATATAATAAACAAGACCCATGGAAGGGCATAGTCCCTCCCTTTCTTTGTAAATGCGTTAACTTTAAAAGCGTTCTAAGGTTGTTAGGAACCTAACCTCTCTAACCCCTCACATAGATGAGATAATATATTTTCGTGATGGAAGGATGACATTAGTTAAAAGGCCTGTTGTCAATATATATGAAAAACTCAATGTAAAGAGACCTAATGAGAAAACTTGCAGCCCTAGCAGGGGTGGTATCCCGAGCACACTCATGGTGGTGAATTTATTGGGATAATTTTTTCAGGAGTGGGGGCGTGTTCCAGCGTCTTTGTCTACAAAGATATTTTAAGTTCAACTTAAAATCGTGATCGGGGCGTCTGGGAAGGAATGCAAGGTATAAAATCCGTTGGTGAGCCCTTGTGGCTTACGGTGGTGCCAGTGGTTTGCCCGTAAAGACAACACTGTATGTGGACGTGGCACCGCGTGCCTCTCTGGTACCTTGGGGGACCCTACATTGTACCTGCAAGCCAGAGCCGGCTGCAGATCTCGACCCGTTAGATGCGTGGAGTGCTATGGTGCCACCCGATAACAACACTCGAGTAGATATTCTCTAGTATCTGGGTGGTCGGGTAGTACGGCCAAGGGTCCGGTCTATCCTCCTTAGTTGGTGCCACAGGAGTTCTTGAGGTGAGAATAATCTTTGTGGGACCCGCTTTGCCCATATAAGATATCCATAGCACAGGGTGAACCCATATCTATAGGAACCCTGAAAACACTAGCGCTTGGAAGGAATAAAGCAGAGATGAGCAGAGATCTGTGCAGGTGAAGCCTTTCCTTCGACATTGGAGTTGCAAGAATTACAAACAGAAAAGGAATAAAGAAGATATATTGCCATACCTTTCCTCTGGTATTCGGGTTGCAAAAATTACAAATAGAAAAGAAACATAGAAGATATATTGCCCTGCAAACTTTCTTCATGCATTAAGTTAGAAATTACACATACATTCATTTTATGTTTTCTTGTTAATAATTTGGGTATTACTAGATATTATTAAGATAAAACGTAAAAGAAACCTAAAAAAAAAAAGAGAGACATAAAGGAAAAGAAAAAGAAAAAAGCAGAATGGACGCTAACCTGCCTGTTGAGACATATCTCAAGATTCTACTTTTCACCTCGATTGTTGTAGCGCCGATTATTTTCAATTTACACACATCCACGGACCCGTTATATTAGACCTATCGTTTGGTTCCCGCCCTACCTCTCGATTGTTGTGATAGCTATCATTTTAACTTTATTTTCATAGTCCCGCACCATGACCTATCTCATTTGGATTCACCTCTTCCATGCAGCGGGTTGTGATACAAACTTTTAATATTCTTTTCCTTCCGCACCCTTATTTGAAACTACATCTCATCGGATTCCAGTATTTCTCCCTGATCATTGTATTACCTCATTTAAAGCTTTTCCCACCTTGGCCACTCGTAACCACTAAGCCAAGAAGAAGCCAATGCAGAGTAATGCTGGACTTACTGCCCTTGAGGACCAAGTAAATAGGGACATTATATCCATTCATGCAAAAATGGACTACATCCAAGCCCAGCTCATTACCCAAATCACTGAAGTCCATTATGCTTTCAACAAATTCATCAAAACATTCAGTGTCCCCTTCCCTCCCTAAGTCCACCTCTCTCTATTGGCGGTGTTGACTGAAACCAACCCATACACTCTCATTCCAACTCCCCACCTCGTGGCCCCCATCTCCCTAGAGTTGAGGTCGACAAACTTGATGGATCAGTTAGAGAAGCCTGGGTTACCTGAGATAGTTACTATGTTCCCCTCCATGGTATCATTGATGGGTTAACCAAGCTTCGTTATGGAATCCCCTATTTGGATTTGGAAGTATATGGCAATGTGTGTGTTTGTTTATAGAAATTAAATCCATATTTATGGAACAAGAATTAGATTTGAATATTTTAATGTTGTTGTGGTCATTGGCATTGTTATCGTCTATCCAATATCTACTTTGTGATGAAATAGGATAAAGAAAATCTATGTTTTGCGAAATGTTGGAACCTTTAGTGGAGTTGTAGGCGGTTATGGATCAAAGGCACTTTTATCATCGTATGGGGCGAACTTCCTGCTTGAAGGAGCTCATCCTCATTGCAATATCAATGGATGCAAAACCCGCAAAGGATGTGACAATTCACCATCGTGAATTGTCACATGCTTTGGGGGTGTTGCATCCATTGATATTGCAATGAAAACTTGGCTTTAGATCCCTACAGTAGATCATGTTAAACCGAATCTATCAGCAGAGAAAGGGATCCAATTGATTAAGTGTAGTTTTTTCTTATATTTCATTTCATTTTATTTTTATTATGGGTTTTCTTAATTAAGCCGGCTTTATTTATTACTTCATTCCTTTTTTTTTTTTTTTTTTTTTTTTTTTTATTAATATTGAATTTTATCTATACAATGCCAAGTGTTAGTCATTTGTTCTGCCACAAAAGGGAAACCTGAACAGGTGGTTTCCATTAAAGACTCGGAGTTTGACACATCACCGTGTGAGAAATAACTGTATGAACAAACTCACTAAAACCAAGGTGTATGGCTAGGCGTGAATAAAACTGTATTGACAGTATGGAGATGGTCACTATGACCATCTAGTCTGCTATTGGAGTAAACTAAAAAATTAAGCTTGCAACTAGATTGAACAAAGAATGTAAACCTGGAGACTTTACTCCACTGGTGGGCTTGGACGACCATGGATTTTATAGACAAGGGTGTACCGCCATCCACACATTGGGCATCGAGTCCGTGAAGGAGTGTCTGCTAGTGCATCGAACAAAATTTCTAGTATTTGACCGAGGATGTGTTGTTGGTGCAGCTAATCAACTTGTTTCTGCTGAATTTCAAAGACAAGTTAGAGGTTCTCCTCATTGACGATTTCAATAGAGGTGATGCCAATCCACTTCCTTGTCCTCACTAGTGATCACAGTGTTCTCCTCCACGTGCCATCTTGGGGGATTTCCTCCTCCACCATACAACTATCGTCGCCATACAACTAGTCCTGTCGATTGATTTTTGGGAGGGCAGAAGAATAATGGGAAAATGAGTGTTCTTGCCGATGGTGGCACTTCTTCTTTAATCGGGAAATTCCAATGGATGGAGTGGTGGCCGGATGAGACTCCGACGTACTTCGTGATAGAAAGAAGATCGAAGCAACAATGAGAAACCAATTGGGAGGAATAATGCGGATTATTTTCAACCTGAAAATGAGATGGAATATAATAAAGAAAATGCAGAGGAGATATACATGAATATTCAATAATATACAATGTATAGGATATGCAACCATAACACATATATATAGTAATACATGATTTATATTAATGAAAGAAATGTATAGAAGCTGTAAAATCTGAGTGAAAGACTTCGCTAGAATGGTGGCAACTTATCTCTGAGAAAGATAATGACGACTACGCATTATAAAGAAGATATTTAATAAGGAGCTATGAGAGCCTTTTACAATAAGAAGATACGAAAAGTCCTAGACATCAAACCTAACCCTAGGAGATGAAGCGCCAAAAGTCATGTGGGCCCCGTTTGGTAAGTTAGTACATCAACTTCCTCGATTTGTAATTTTTTCATACGATCTTTTTTTTGGGGCACACAATATCTCATTGTAAAGTTATCATTGAGGAGATTCATTATAGGCACAGTATATAAGGAACTTCGATATTGAAAAACCTTTATTTGGGCCCTCAAAGTGGCCGGGAAGTTAAAAGAGCACACTTCAAAAATGAGTAGGGTACCAATTGCCAAAACTATTTTTTCGATCTAGTGTAATATGTGGGTGTCCATCGATATCCACATGGATCAATACAATTTACTATTCTTAGTAGGTTTTGGCAGAACCCTGAAGGCTTAATGAGATTTTGAATCAGGTTTTGGATGATAGCCAAAGGCATGTTGAGCAACAAACACCGACCCTAATGAATATAAGGCCTAAAAGCAGTCATGTCTAGCGACTTGAGGCCATTCCTCCTGTAGCGACCACATGAACTTTTAACCTCCTCAGGAACAGGATTTCAGACCTGTCTGGGACCCTGATCTTCCGTCATCTTGTTCGCGGTCGCCGACCCAGCAAATCATCTCTTCGAAGACAAACTTCTCCTCAATCTAACTGATCTTCCTCTATGTTCGATCTCCATTCACTATTAATAAATAGATGCATTCTTATATCTGCCGTGTTTATCGGACCCACTCCTCTGACTCCCGACCGTGCGCATAATACTGATATCTATTTCATCTCTGATAGTTTCTTTATTATATCTCCCGATCTCATTTCGTGCCGAAAAGTTCAGGAAAGTATGCCAGCAGCCTTTAAAATGGTTGGCAATTTTGATGCGCCTCTCCTGTCGTGCCCTTTGCTGTGTTTGGGTTAGAGTGTAGATGATTGTATGTCGTTGGACTATATCGTGGTTGAAATGGCCATGCATTTCGTTGAATGCAGTTGAATGGTCTCCCAGTTTTCTAATCTTGGATGGGATTGATTTCGAGGCGTGTGAAGAGGAAACGCGTGAAAAGATGCTCAATAGGATATCATGGTATTTGTTTCCGGAAAGAATGTCACACCATATGGGCGAGGAGTTGAGAGCTGCTTGGGTTGTTTGTAGAATCAATCTTAGATATTTTTTAAAAACGTTGGAAGAAGTTTTATGGAAATGTTGTAAACAAATCGCATGGGTAATTGACTCGATTCAAACCCTAACGGACCAAAGCGTTTTGGTCGTTGCTTACCTTATGTGGGTACATTTAAAATGACCACCTTTAAAGAGTCGTAGTGATGAAGCTCTCCCAAATAAATGTATATGGCGATCGGTTTTCTTTTCCAGATGGTACATCAAACAAATATCCATCCGGGTTGCTTATGCCTTGGAGCTTTACACACACACAAACATCTCTGTAAATAACATTTCTCACGCCATTGGACGTTGGAGTTCGTTTCGTGTTGTTCACCGTGTGCTTTGTGTCCGGATACTAGTGGCTTTGCGCATATATCTTGGCCGTCGAGTTTATTGAAGTCGCAGAAATAGGGTTGGGTCGATATTCCGTCGCTTTGACGTCATGGATAAATATAGAAGGTTGAAGTCCCGCCGTTGTTCCCCATCAGCGAAAACTAGATTCGTATCACAGCAAAGGGTATGCCCAGGAACTACGTTGCATATGTAATCACATTAGTCGAAGAGAAAAGTGCATCTGACATTATCTTGAAAGCAATGGGAAGAGCAATAAGCAAAGCAGTGACAGTTGCAGAGATCTTAAAGAGGAGGATACCTGGCCTCATCAGAACACAGAAATAAGTTCTGCTGATGTAGATTGTATGTGGGAACCTCTGGAAGAAGGCCTATGTACGTTGGAAACAACCAGACACATATCCATGATAGCAATTACTCTATCTAGGAGACAACTCAACACATCATATGCAGGTTATCCATCACCTCTGGATGCTGATGAATTGGAGCCACTACCAGGTTATGAATATGAGGGAGAAGATTCTCGACAAAATGGCGGGGCAGAGGTCGTGGACGTAGATATGGGTGACAGGCAGAGCAGGAAATGTTACAACTCTAAGCTCTCAAAACGGGGATACGTTCGGATATAATAATTCTTTGGACAATGGATGGAATCGAAGGCGTGGCCGTGGCCGTGAATGGGCGACAGGCAGAGCAGGAAATATTGCAACCCCAGGCCCTCAGAACGGGCATACATCAGGACATTATAATGATTTAGATAATGGATGGAATCAGGGTCGTGGCCGAGGCGGGGCCAACCATAATAAACATAGAACGAACGCTCTTGATTGTTCTTCTCGAAGGATAGGCGGTAGTGGCAGGTTTGGCTATACTGAAATATAAGTGGCTACGGCATTTATAACAGAGAAGCAGGTCGTAGGGCGTGGGAGGTGAGGCAGTTTTGGTGGTGGCAATCAAAATGAGGGGAGGTATCTCCTGGAGTAGGTCCAAGCCAAAGTTCAACCTGAATGAACTATTTTCGAGGGGAGCAAAAGCGTTAGAATGCAGAATAGGGTTTTTGGTTTTTCTGGTTTTATGCACTAGATTACGTATGTTTTCAGGAATGTAATAAATTTCAGGTCATTTTTATGCTTAAATACCAGTGCTATTGACCATTATCAGGATTGTGTAATCAGATGTGTTGTTTTGTTAAAGGACGTTTTAAGATTTTTGATTGATGTTTTAAGTCATCTCCCTGTGTTGAAGTTCATGGTACATATATTAAAATAATAAACAAAACAATCCAATAATTTTATTGGGTTAATATTGAATTTCAAAATTGCCTATACCATTATGCAATCTCTATGATGATATCACATGGTCGTATGAACCACATATGTAATATAGTGATTTTATTTTATTTATTTACATATATATGTACATGGAATCGGCAAGGTTATGAAAATGTTGTAATTGTTAATTGTTAAAGGTATTATTAATGATACAATTTTAGGTTACGATTGAGGTTAGACATCAGAATTGGTTGTGAGGACGGGTTTGTTTTGTTGGGACAGCTGGACCCTCCACTTAGCGTTTGAGGTGGTAGTCTATGAATGTAGTTTGAACTTTGTGACCTCTTGGGAGGAACCTCTTTCAACCATCATCGGACGTATTGGTGCATTAATAGTAACTGCATGACCCAAGGAATGTTGTAATGATGTAAAACCGTTTCTATCATGTCACCACAATGTTCCTAGCTTAATATTGCAATTGTGCACCTTTTTCATGGTATGCGGCACCGCGTTGTTTCTCACTTGGATGTTTGGTAACATCAAAGATATTTTTTCAGGACTATGCATCTTTGCCTAGATCGTACCCATACTCCATTATAGGTTATTGATGAGTCACACTACTTTTCTAGTGCAACTCTTGTATATTTGTACATTTGCTAACGACGTTAACACTTAGTCCTTCTTGACATACATCCGCCGGGCAGAACGCGCTGGGCGGACGGAGAACATTGATATGAATTATTGACGAGAACAAATCGTTAGTACCTAACACCCGGCTAAGTTTTTTTTTTGTTGCGAAACAATTACAATACAAGCACTATGGAAGCTTCGTTTTACAATTTCGGTGCAAAGTTAAGCGAATCAACTCACCAGATAGTCATAAAAAATTTGTCTGCCAGAGACTCTGTCGCAACCATCTCCGATACCTCCTATGGTGCACCTCATATGTTCCCACAATGTAGGACTTGATGTCTCTTTGTTTACATAGTCTTCACAAATTCATTCGCCTCACCGCAGCCTCAATAGACTGATGTTCGAACTCCACCATAATCATCCCAAAGAAGCTTGTCCAACGCTTTCCAATGAATACACCTCACGGCAGCAAAAGTCCTTGATGTGGAGTAGACTGTCTCCTTCAAAGGACCTCACCCTCTTGTCCACCGAACCTCAGAAATCTAAACGTCACAATCGTGAATTGTGACATCCTTTTGGGGTGTTGCATGCATCGATCCTGGCTGGCTTTCTGACTTTAGTCCCTACAAGCATTGAATCCATGTTAAGCAGGATCTTTATCAAGCATAGAGAGGGATCAATTGATTAAAGGTGTAATTATTTTTGTTTTTCTTATATTTCCATTTCCATTTATTAAAAGTGTAATTAAAGCCAACTTTATTTATTACTTCATTCTTTTTTTTGTAAAAATAAAAATAAGGTCCTTGTATTAATATCAACTGTTATTTATACATTGCCAAGTGTTAATACTTGTTTTACCACATAAAGGAAACCAAAACAGGTGGCTGGCATTAGAGACTCAAAGTTTGGCGCATCACCGGCGTGAAAAAGCTGTATGAACAAAACTCACTAAACAAAATTGTATTGCCTAGCTGTATGAACAAAACTGTATTGACAGTATGTAAATGGTCACTATGACCATCCCAGATACGCAAGGAAAATAAAAAAAAAACATAAACACACCAATGAGAGCAAACAAAAGAACCCTTGCATAAACACGGAGTTTACTCCACAAACTGGCGGTCATGGATGCTTTCAGCAGGCATGGGTTTATACGGACACTGCGATAGGGAATCAAGAATCAGCGGAAGCGTCGGTTAGCGCATCCCAGGCAAAATCATCGGTGCTTTGACGGTGTGTTGTGGAGTGCAGCTAATCAGCCTGGTACTGGCGATTTCAAAGACAGGATTGGAGGTTCTCCCTCAGCCAGGTAAACTTTGAACGGTGGGAGCCACTCCACTTCCTTGTCCTCACTAGCAATCACAATGTTCTCCTCCGTGTCAGCTTGGGGGGATTTAAAATTAGAATCCACCTTCGACTTTAAGTGTCATACACGGTCACGTGGATTGATTTTTCGGGGGGACAGAAAAATAATGGAAAAGGGTGTGCTTGCTCGATGGTGGCACTTCTTCTTTAGCTGGGAGGCCCCGATGGGATGGGTAGGGGTCGCGAAGGATGAGGCTCGATGACCAGGGTGGCCGGAAGATGGAGACAGTGAGGCCGATTGGAGGTGTGCTTGGTTGGGTGCAGCCTCTCTTGGACTTCCCCACTGGGGCCCGGTTGGAAGAAGCGGTGGGGGTTGGGGTGGTGGGTTGGAAGGTTTCAGGGGAGTGAAGGTGGGTGATGAGCCAGGGATGCGTGAAGTCATTGTGAGGTGGGGGATGAGGCGGGTGCTAAAGGGGTGAGGAGGTGTCTCCAGCCGAGGTAATGGAGGTACGGGTTGGAGGAAAGGGTGAGAATTCTCCGAGGCGGAGGAAATGGGGAGGGAATGAGTTCACCAGGGCGGTTTCTCGCTTAGTACACCTCAATTGAAGGATGGGATAGCCATTAGAGCAGAGGTGACGGCCTCCCTAGGCCTGGCAGGCTTGGTCTGGCTTGCGCGAGGGGCCATCAACCCTGCAAGGTTGTCCATGCTCATTACCATTACTATCTGCGAGGTGCGAGCCACTCAGTAGTTATGAGGGAGGGAAGCTGATGAGTTATCAACTTCCTCGAGCTCCATTCTGGTGTCCTCTAACCTTGACCGAGGTGGCACCCGATCGAGATTTGTTACTTCATTATTACATTACTATTAGTGTGAGACTTTATGTTTTCTGCAATTAATTAAAAGATCACATAAGGCCTCATCACTAACGCCTCAACATATCCCCATACTGGGATATAGAAACACCTTACTCGGTTCAAAAATGAATGGACAATGTTCATATAAGTCAGTGAAATTCAAGTGTTTGGATATTTTCTACATCCATAGGATTAACTAGAGTTACTCAATCCTCCGGGGTTAATAACTCCTCTGGCTGCCCCATTCCAGTTGTCCTCTGAAACTAACCAGGTGGCACCCCATCTGGGGATTTATTACTTCATTCTTATTATTATTAATTAATGATAGTTTATGTTTCTTATTAATTAAAAAGATCACATAAGTCCTCATCACACTAACGCCTCAACATACCCCCCATACTGGGCTGTAGAGCACCTTGCTACTCTCGGTTCAAAAATGAATGGACAATGTTCGTATAAGTTAGTGAAATTCAAGTGTTTGGATATTATCTACATCCATAGGATTAACTAGAGGTACTTAATCCTCTAAAGGAGAGGTGCCATTATTATCATTCTCATTTCCTTCACATTCAACTGAGGGCGGTCATTTCATTAGTGATTGTCTTGATAGCATGGAAAGATTTGACCCCCAATTTAGCAATATACGCCTAAAAAACCTATAAAATATGTAGAATTGGAGTTATTTCTCCTATAAAAATACTAAAAATAAATAGTGAATTACTAAAAATCAAACATGGGTAAATTATGGCATATGATGTTTTTCTAGATCACATTTTATGAATTCTTTTGTATGAACATAAGATATAAGAAATTTAAAATCACTTGAGATAGAAAAAGAGAAAGAAAATGTTCAAATGTTCAAATAACCTTAATTTAGAATGGATTGTCTCATACCACTTTTAGAACCAAGGTTTCCTCGAACCATGTGACATAAACTATGAATATAATAGAACAAACATTAAGGAATATCACAACATTGGTGTGACAACATGAGGATTACATCTTTTGAAAACAAGATAAAAACAAATCTTGTAATAAGTTCTATAATGTTGGTGTTGTGTTTAACCAAAATATGTGGATCTCCAAGTGTTTTCTATAATGTTGGCGAGCTGTACCCGTCATGGATGTATTTTTTCCAAGCCCCTTTTTGCCTTATTTTTCTTTTATTTCTTTTTTACTACAAGCCTTGACGAAGAGGACACTGCCTTGGCTTGGTGGCTAGAGCTGACAGCGTTACCCACTAGTATCTTCGCAGAAATGAGAGGGCTGGCTCGTGATGAGACCCCCCTTC